>CM074503.1:19268146-19506266 GCA_037389245.1 Oryzias sinensis | reverse complement strand
TATATATATATATATATATATATAATTTATATATAAATAATTTATATTTCTATTTTTAATTCTATTTGATTTAAGTCTTCATTCAAGCATGTAAAAATTTTGATTTTCTCTTCAGAGAAAAAAAAGATTAAGAGTAGAAAAAAAGAATTTGTCTACATGTAAATGAATAAAGTGGGCCTAAAGTACGACTTTGTATGAATGTTAAACAGAACATTTGACAAATAGATTTCAGCTTATGTCTTATAACCATTTATAAAATAAAGAAATATTGCAACTGCAACTCCTAACACACTGGAAAGGGGTAGAAAGCGGCTTAGGCAAAACTATGGTGGCCCTGAAGTGTTAATCACACCAACACATCACTCAACGCAAAAACATATAAAAGATCACAACAATTAAAAAAGCAAAATAATAACAAAACAAACAACATTGCATTATAGAAATCCCAAAAATGGAAATGATCAAAAATGAAATGTTTAAGAAAACAAAATTATTTTCCAGAAATCAAAATGGAATGAAAGAAGAAATCGCAAAGGTAGGTAACTGAAGGTTATTTGGGGTGAAACGATACTGGCTGTGCTCTGCTACTGATTATAAAACCTTTATTAGTATGCGGACACTGAAGACGCATTTGAAAAAACTCAAACGTCATAACGATGTCCTGTAGTACCGACCTTTACTGTTTTTTTATTGTTTCATTAATTAACATTTCATATTGTTTTCAGGAAATTATTTTTGTTTTCCAAAACTTTTCATTTTTGGGAAGTGTGTTTTGCTTACTGAATATTTTATTTTATTTCTATTTGTTTTGCTTTTTAGCTGAATTTTGCTGACATGTCAAAGTTCCCACACAAACCCCAAACTACTTAGAAACTAAATAGTATGGGACTATGTAGTGCCCTGGATTTTAAAAGCAATTCAGACACCACGCTCACTACCTCTTTGGTTTTTTTTTGAAACAGCGGATATGACATCATTGATTTCACAAAGTTAAAATCGAATTGACATGAGCGTTTTGCAACGATCATTTATGAATCCAATGTGTTCTGAAGATGAAAACGTTGATAATTTATCTAAAAAATACATTTAAATATCTGTTTCGGACAGAAATAGTTTCAACGCAATGCTGTGTTTATATTCGAAGATCTAGTGAGCATCGATGCACACTGGTTTTTTTGCAGAGACTTCTGGGATATTTCTAGGGCACTCGATTTTGGAATTGTAGATAGCATTGTCGGACAGCACTACAAAATGGCAAACACACTATATTATGCACTATGTAGGAAGGAATTCGGACACAACCTCTGTACTCATGGCAGCCGGTGAAAATAATCAACTGAATGGCATTTCCATTAACCTTTATCTTTTGTTATTTTGTTTTGGACACACATTCGCACAAATGTCAATAAAAATGTCCTTATACTTGACCAGTCATATACCACCTCTACATTAGGACTTTCTTTGTATTAATATATAAACTGTTTAAGCTTGGTGTTTGACTTCTTCTGCTAACTTGTTCTATAATGTAACCTCTTCTTTATGTATAAGAACTTTTTTAAGTTGTTAAAATAAAACATTTTTAGATGTTTTTTGGAATCTATAAGTGAACCAATGTGATCAATAGTTTCACTGCCATCAATTTTCCGTATTGTTAAAGTTTCAAACAAAACGTAACGGTTTGTAGAGGATTACATTGATGCATTCTTTTTTTAATTATTAAAAGAAGTGAAGATTTAAGAGAGCTGCAACAAAGAGCTCTCACCACAGAGCATTTGAAACACAGGAGGCTCATTTGGACCTTCTTTGAACATTGTGACTGCAGCCCACTGTTTGACTTTACACAAGATGGATGAGGACTTAGTAATAAGTTGTATAAAGCTGAACGTGATGACAGACTTGTTCTCTATGGCTGCAGCCCTTCTTAGACTGAGCGGCAGAAGCAAGGCTTCTAGAGATGACTCATTATTTCTCAATCTGGTGTTTAAAATTTGTTTTATTTTTGTATGTATGTTTTCTCCTGGCCATTTTCCCACTTTTTATTTACCCTCGCTGACAACGTGTTAACACTCCATTATCCAAAACATCTTTATTTCTCGGCAGCTTTAAAAAAAGAAAAGAGGAAAAAAGATGGAAGGGTTTCTCTTTTTATTGTGGTAAAGAGGGGAGGTGTTCTAACCTTCACGCTTTTTTCTTCTATAAACTTTGCTGGATTCTTGGCAGTTCTTGCAGGTTTATCTGAGGACAATGCAGATCTGGGAAAACAGCACTTTTCCTTGTGCTTGAGTTTGGGAGATGGCAACATTCCAGAAACCACGAATGATGGAATATCGTAAAGCTAACCCACAAAAAAGATTTATGGTAAGTTTCAGTGTGGGCCCCTTCTCTTTCAAGTCACTAATACTCTTTTTTGTTGTTGTTGTAGCACAAGTGGAGCAGTTTCTGCCCAGTTCAATTCAGTCCAATTGCAGTTACCTGTAGATCATTATCCCTGAATTTATGGCAAGAAAATAAAATAAAAATAAATTGGCTTGGATTTATTTTTGATTTAAAGAATTTGACAATTAGAAAATAGAAAATGACTAAACACATGTCTAATGCACCTTAAAATTAGGTGTGGATCACTTTAACAAAAAGATTAACTCTATTATGAACATTTCAATTGAAATCGATAATAAAAAGTAAAAATCAGACAATTCAGATCTTACCTGGTTCAGATGTGATTTAACAGTTAGTTGATGGTTAAAGAAGCAGTTAATGTTGTTAGTTCCGTAACAAAGAACCAAATCAAAGCTCCTTTTTAGACCCTTTTTTTATATTTGATGAATAAATAGAAAGAAATAGTGATTGATGGATCAATTTTCTTAAAAGTTGCTTTTCTTTTTAAGATGCTAAAGAAACACAGAAGAAGTAAAAAAAAAATTTTTTTTGTTTCCCTTTGTAGTAAATAATTAAAATTTTGGCTTTAATGGAGATGGATCATTCCAGAACTGGAGGACATTTTGGCTTCTAAATCCATGAAAGGTTACCTTTTCTGATTTTCTGCTGCATTTTCATTAATAAAAGGCAATAAACTGTCAGAGGCTTGATTAGTTCAGCTTTCAGATCGATTGTGCAATTTTTTTTTTACATTAAATATTTAATGACTAAACTTGTGCATCCCTGTTACCACCTTTTGCAGGTTAACAGGGTTCCAAATCTATACTGATAATAGCTTTCTCTCTGGATTAGAACCTAGTTGTTTATGTGGCTGTTACTGATGACCAAACTTGCCTCAGTAAAAAAGTAAAATAATAATTATTGTATTATACTGATTATGTGCAAAAATGTTGATCGATGTTGACATTCAGTAATTTATACCTGTGTAGGAAAAGTATGAAAAACCAGAGAGAGGATGCTGTTACCATTCTTTTGGAAAGCTGTTTAATGATTTCAAGTCCAGAATATCACGTAATTCTGTGCGCTATTCCTCTATTCTGGGTCTTCTATCATGCTATGGTAACAGGGTTGCATGCATGTTCTGAGACACGCATTCCACTGATTCTTCTTATTATTGAGAGAGAAAATTTGTTTATTTAAAAAAAAAGTTCCAACAGTTTCAATTAATACCCCAAAAAAAAAGAATTTAAATGTATTCTATTTAGACAGTGTGGTAGGACAGGCAGAAAATGGCATTTTAGTGGGTAATCTTGACTTGTTTGGTATGTTAAAAACTATTTTAAAGCATTCTTTTCTCCCAGTTTTTGGTAGATTTTAATATTTTGCATATGGAATATTTAAAATGTGAAAGTTGCAACATAAAATGTTCTCCAATTCAGGATGACCCAGATCAAAATTATACCGGTTTTTCAGATTAAGATCTATTAAAAACTGTAAAGAAAGAAAACATTAAATTGTTATGGTATCTTTTGGAGTTAAAGTATATTTATTTGGCCCGATTAAAAAAGATTTGCTGAAATATTTGTGATTTAAACAAACGAACAAAGTCATGGGAAAAGCCAAATGTATCAATCTAACAGAGAATCTAACAATAAGCATTTCAGTTTTAGCTAATTGTGTGGTGTAAACATGAAAATTACAATCTTCATACAGAGACGCCCGAGTACTCAAACAGAAACTCAAAGTCGAGGCGTGGGGGAGGATACGAGAAGGCAACAACGAAATGAGGAGGTGATGTTGAAAAAAACAATGGAGGATGACTTTCAGCAACCAAAGAAAGAACAAAAAAAAACCCAAAGGTGAATTATTATTATGGCCTGCAGCAGTCCTGGAATCTAAGGACCATGTTTTTTTTTTCACTGTTCAATTCTTTTTGAAAACATTTGACTCTGGCCACTCAAAAAAAAAACCCTCAAAAATTTAACTAAAAACCCACAGGTACATCCAAAGGACAAAATTCCCAGCTACAAACAGAATAATGTTGTATACTCTATCCACTGCAAAGATAATTGCAATAACAGTATATAGGAGAAAATAAACAACCTCTACACAAGCGGCTTTACCAACATCGCAGACCCAACCCAAGTGGACCTGAGTCTGCAGTGCCCCTCCACCTGAAGGCCACAAACCACTCGTTCGAGGGGAGTGAAGTCCGAATTCTAGCCAGAGAGAAAGGATGGTTTGAGCGAGGAGTGAAAGAAGCCATCTTTGTCAAGAAGGAGTAAACCTTCTCTTAATAAGAATGGTGGTCTCAGGTTTATTCTTCCATCCATCTACGGCAGTGTTTTGAAACCTAAACAAACCAAACCAGATCCACCTGGGTCGTTAATAGCTGAAAGAGATGACCAGTTTGGGGAGGGAGTCACTGGCTCCCCAACCCCCAGCTGAGGACAAAGGACTCTTAACGACCCGAAACCATGTAGGCTAAGTTGACAATACCATCCAGTTTCAGGTCTAACTCCTCCCCCCCACATACTGTATATACAAGCTCTTCGATCAGCTAATTCAGAATTGACAATGCCTCTTGGATAAGAGGTGAAACGTCTTCTAACTTTAAAACTAAGTCCAGATGACATCCCCTAAACCTACTACAATGGAACCAACCTGGATGAATGAGAGTCTTCATAGACATCTTGAATTTTCCAAACAAATCACCTCTAATGTCAGCTACGCTAATCCATCGCTTCCTAGTTCCAGGAGCATTATTGGTTAGCTACTTCAGATTCCTCTAAAAATAACAGAGATGTTGAAAAAACTTTTCTCTTTTTTCTTTTTTTTTAAATGAATTTCTGACATACAGCTCTGACCAGGGTGCCTAGGCAAGAGAGGGAGCATTGAGGGTGGATCAAAAGGGGGGCAGCGAGGGCAAGTAGCGCCTGTGGGCAACACAATGCCACTCATGACTTTAATCAATATTATAATTGCAGCAATTAAACAGTTTGAGTGTTGACAGTTGTTGGCCCACATTTTAAAAAGGCTCTTGTCAAATAAAATCAAAGTTAGAAATGATGACCAAGCAGCTTTTGTGTTGTAACCTCCAGACTGACCTGCCCACACATTTAAAAGATGTGGCGCAGCATCCTTCACCACAAAAATGAATAAACATCAGTCCATAATGAACAAAAGATGAAAAAAAAAGAACTTTTCTATCTGTGACCTACACTAAATCTAAATTAAAGAACTGCTTCTGTCTCCTTTTGATTAAAGTAACTGTGGAGTTTAGGTGAAAAGATGCAACACGGATGCATTTCATCTTTCGGAGTAACAGATGAGATGAATATTGTCCCAAAAAAGATTGTCCAAAAATGTGACATGACCAAAAAAATCTTTTTTGTTGTACTTAAGAAACATCTTGATATGTGAAATCTTTATGTGGTTGAAACTATTTCATAGCTGAAGCCTTTATATATAGACAGGGATTTTGGTGGGATTATAGTGACTAAATTTTGTTATCTAATTAACAGTCAAGATAGTGAAAGTTTCTATCCTCTAATTTTATTATTTTATTATTTGAGTCTTGAGACCCCATGTGACCCAATTGGCATTTAATCGTGCAAATGATTTCATAAGAATCTTGAAAATAATCCGGTAAATTAAATTAGTTTACTCTGAGGGGAATTTTTTTCTGCCAAAAAAACGATCTGTTTTCCCAGGTCGTTTTAAAAAAACGACATTCCTTGTGTGACCATTTTCTTGGTTTTCCCACACGTCCACATCTGATCAAAATTTTTCTTTGGTCTTTAGGCAACCATGATGATGATTTATTTACCCCTTTGTCATTTTAGTGGTGCTGTGTCCGCAAATGTCACCTGGTTAGATTTACAAAGTGTCAGCTCTGGGCACAGTTTGAAAATGCGATGCTTGTCAAACACGCCCACTTGATCTAAATACTCTTTTCTGACCTTGACTATTTCCCATCCTAACAAGTCAGTAAAACAATGACTGACTGAGTTGTGGTCTGGACTAGAATTCGGGTTTGACCAGAACTTTTGTGAGTAAAAAGCCAAAAAGAACAGATTATATATATATTTATTTTCAGTTTCTTCCTCATCTATTTCTACACTTTCATCATCTTCATCAAATGGGCACATGCTTTTCCTAGCTGTCAGAAACATTCCTTTTCTTCTTCTTCTTGTGGCGGTCAGTCATGAAATAAATTACTTTTTGTTGGCTTGCATGCATTTTAAATTTGACTTGCACTCCTTTTTAATCCCTTGTCATAATGCATTCAATTCACTTATCTGTGAAACGACATTATGCATTAAAAACCTCAGAAAAACATTGACACAGGCTCTGCAGCTTTAAGGTTCCAATGCAAGCCGTCTCGCAAGCAGCCCCAGCTGTCCTCAGTTACCCTCTTGGAGTGGTGGTAATGTTGAGCGTGTCAAATGGTTTTCTAATGTGGACTCTTTCACTGCTGCCTGTTTGAGCTTAGTGAGTGACCGCCTGTATACTCGTTAATGCCTGCGGACAGATGGCAGCATGGCACGATAAGCGTAGAAAACCTTTGACGTCCGAGGCCTCTCACACATTCTCCTCTCCCCTGTGAAGCCTTCGCCGCCGCTTTAAGCAAACAATTACTGACCTTTTACCAGTTTTCGGGCTTTGATTTTAGAGGATAATGAAAGACCTTTAATCATTTCTCAAACACTCTGTGCCAAATTAATTTGACACATTTTAAAATGCTATTTATAATACAACCTATTTTCACACTGGGATGTGTAGTCAAAAGCGCAGAAAACTTTGAATTTACACCAATCGACATGAGGTCAGTGCAAGGTTTATTTGAAAACCAAATGTCTTGAAGGAGAAGCGAACCCCTGTTGCTGCTAAAAGGTTGCAGACTTACCCGTGTTAAACAGGATATCTTTTTTCTGCCCCCAGCTGTCTCTGCAGGATGCGATTAAAGCAAAGGGACAAACATCTACTGGCAGTGCTTGAGATGCTGGTCAGGAAGGTAAATCAACACACTGTTGGCTGAGATTATGAGGTGAGCTGAGGAAAAGGAAGGGCATCAAACAGAGACACTGGCAGAACCAACTACTGTAATATTTGAAGACTACAATACTTTTTTGTCATAGCTAATAAAATAAACATATTAAAAACATATTTTTAATATATAAAAAGGTAAAAAGGTAAATGTGTAATTCAAAATACCCAAAAAGGATGTTACATTTTGATATTACATGAATATAACCCAAGTTATTTATTACAGACGTTTAAAAGATCATTATCAGGTTTACTGGAGAATTCAAAGTTTTTAATTATGTCTCCAATAAATATGAAGTGTTGTTAGCCTTTAGGCAAGTATGACTTTTATGGAAAAAATATGAAAATTGATACTGTTTATTAATAAAAAAAAGCACTAACAATATCAGTGTCAGGCAATATTTTCACAGATCTCTCTGTACGAGGCTGAAGTTAACGTCAAATTTTATTTATTTATATTTAACCTCCAATATGTTCATCCTCTGTAAAATATCTGCAGACTTTACTTGAAACACTCTAAATTCCATAGGAAACATTAAAATGTTAAATCAATGTTCTCTTAACACCCATAACTTTCAAAGTGGAAGCTAGCCTCAGCGTCAACCAACTTTTAAGGTGGGAAAATAAATATTTTTGAAAAAATGGTCACTAAAACAGGGATTTTCTGTATAACAATAAAATCCACTGTTTGAACAACTTTATTAGCAGCATCCTCATAACATTAGACACTCGGTTGCTGAATATTATTATGGTGTGTGGGAACAACTATCACATTTAATCCATGTTTAGAATTTAAATGCAGCTTTCTCTTATTTTGGAGTCGAAGGCTCTTCTTTTGTTTCTTTTCTGGCTTTTTCTGAGAGAAGAAACTTTTCAGGTATGTTTTTTTTTGTTAACTTAACTAGCCTGGAGGCTTCAATGTAGCGGTTGGCATAGCCACTTTAAAAAAGTTAAAATGCGTCGGATGTGGTGGGGAGAGTTCACCAATTTTCCAAAATAAAACGTCCTTCAGGATCAGATTGCAAATAAAACATAAACAAATGTAGGTCATGTTTTTTCTCTGTGGCCCTGTACCAACAGGCCCACAGACCGGTATCAGTCACCACAGCATAGAATTGGAAGATTGAATCTTCGGAAGATTGTGTTGAAGTGTCAAGACACTGAACCCACTGAATATTCAAAAAATCCTACAAAAAGTCACTATTAAAACTGTATAAGGCCAGAAACGATTAGTTAAAAAAAAGTCACTTTAGCACAGTTGCCATGCAGAATTGTATTGTGAATGTTTAGTAACTATCTGTAAAAGCATTACGCGTATTGAATACGCACATCATAAGTATTTGTAAAAAGGGGTGGGAACAGACAGATCTTCTCTTCAACCCACTCCTTTTCAAGCACACTGCATTATTTTATGTCTTTCAAACCACTGTGTGTTGACTTTTTCATTTGTTTTGTGTTTGAAATAAACTAAACTGAAACTGAAACTGAAACCCCACCTTGCCTCTGGTGTTTGGCAGCGAAGCCGCCATCAGTGCCTGAATGAGTGTGCATGGGTGAATGGGACTGCGACCGTATAGCGCTTTGGGCTTTTGAGGAAGATATATATAAACAAGTATACACCATTTCCAATTAATGCTCTGTGACAAACATGGATGCAAAAAAATTTAATAGTTTTAGAGTCTTCGGCATGACCAGACCAGACCATGGATTTGAACCCTTGACCTTTCAATTCCATGTCAACTAACTATCTTTTGAAGCACAGCGTTCCACCAGAACCAAAGCATTTAGAGGTTATTTCATAGTTCAGACATTTTTGTGTGTTTAGGGTTTTTTCCACCGGGTTGGAAAACAAGACAGTGATTTTTTTGTTCCTGTCGAAAGAAAAACCTTTAGAAAAGGTCAAACCGAGACCAAACATAATGCTTGCAGTGTATTTAAGGTCAACAACTTCTCTGAAAGCTGAATGTCCAAACATTTTGTGAATGGTGCACTTCCAAATTACTTAAAATAATAGGTTCTGCCTTTTGTCTATAGCTTTTGTGAAAACAACAACTTTTCTTCCTTCATTCACTTTCTCATGAAAGTCAACATTTGTCGCTTATCCAAAAGTAACCTCATATCGAAAATGATATACTGCCATAATAACATCAACAAACAGATCAAGGCTAAGCTCATATTCAGCAAAAAATCATATTCTGGATGGGTGGAGGTGAGATGAATTGTTTTTCCCCAGAATATCATAGCATGCAAACTCTTTATTCACAAATAAAATAATCTTTGGAAAAGCTACCAAATTTATTTATTTATTTAGTGCTTTTATTTTCCCAATTTATCTGTTTGATGGAGTTTATAGCACACAGGTTTTTATGTTTGAACTTGCTCCTTTTGGATCGAGTTTTAAATTGCCGCCTAATAGGCTTTGTGGCTCCAATTCCAGACCAACTGTAGGGTAGTCTGTTTTATAATTATTATAAATGAACAAAACCATCTTGTAATCAAAATCAGAAAATAACTGCACTAACAGTCAATATTTCTGCCAGTATAAAAATTGTTAACAGAGATTAAAGTGATGGAAACTACGATGCTTTTCAGTATAACTTTTCTCAGAAAAAACATAAACAGGACTGTTCCTTCTGCTGACACAAAACTAACACAAGAGCACATTACCATTGTGACACTATCGGAACTGAATAAAGAAGAGTAGTAAATATTCAGTGCTCTTATAGCACTACAAAGACAACCACCTAAACAAGTGGAGAAATAATATGCTACATGATAAAGTGAGTCTTTTCTTTTCTGCAGTCTGCATCTATCAACCTTCTCTGTTTGCTTTGAGCTGCATCTCTGCATCAGAGAGGGAAGTAAAATCATAAATAATGCTAAAAAATAGTAAACAAAGGTTTCTTTTTAACTGTTTAGCAACCCAACCAAGGAAAAAATATAAATGACGACTCGTCGTATTTTTCAGGCAGATACTCGCGGCAGTGTTTTACAGGTAAATACCCTAGGGCGGTTCAGTCAATTAACTCACCTGCTCAGCAGCCTATTTAAGCCCAGGTGTGCAGTTGTTCATTCTCTTTCTTACCTTCAGCGCTCATTCTTCGCCCCTCCCTCCTCCCCGGCTTCCACCTGTGGGCTCCGTAAAGGGGGGTTTTGTTACCCGAAAGTTTTATGGAAATTTCTCATGGAATTGAACTGAGCCTTATGCCAAACGAAAAGATGTGAATGCCAACTTAAAGAATGCGGAAAATTAAGTATGTCAAATAAATATTTCTTACTGCAAGAGTTGTCAGACTGAAATGGAAGAAAAAAGCACTATTTTGTTTATTGTCTTGGGTTAGTAAACCACACAATTGATGTTTTAGAAATATGTTTTAAAATGTGCTCAACCATTTGTTTAAACCTTGTGCTATCCTTGGCACTTTAACGTTGGGTCATCTAGACCCACTCGACAATGCTCTGAACCTTTTTTCTTCAATGATTTGTGATCTTCACTGGTGTCCATAGATTAAATGAAATCCTTCCACCTTTATCCACCTTTGTCATGGTAGGGAGAACACGTCAAAGTAAGGGTGGGGTCATCTAAGATAGCACAAGGGTTAAGCAGGTAGTTAAAGGCCCGGGAAATGACATTGTGTTCTATAGACTAAGTGGATTTTTTAAGGCGGAAAGGGATTTGAAAATGTGAGACCTCATAATTCTTACAATATTTGGTCCACCACTGGATTTTATTTCATCTATGGGGCAGAGGTAGAGAGGGTTTGATCTTTAATTCCAGGTGAGGATCCTATTTGCCCACCTATGTGTCAAAGTGTGGCATTAGTCACAACTCCCCCTATAGGGTGGATACAGGCTGTCTGTGGGCAACAAAAAAGGGCACGTCTGTACAAGGCACACAGGCACGAAATCTACCACTCTGTGAGCTTGTAGGGCAAACATTTTGATGCACACGGGCATTCTGAGGGCAACAGGTCATAGTGTAAACCTTTACAACATGCTAGCGTGAAGTAAGGGAGAAATAGGTGAGACGCAGATGGGTCAAACAAACTTTGTCATTTTTTTCTTCCCCCAAACCCTGTGCACTGAGCAAGAGGCCAGTTAGTTCTGTTCAAGTGATAAGTGCACACATTGAGCTTCCTGCCTAACTGTTGGAAATTAAGAAATTAAACAACCAGAGTCTAGCTTGTGTGGACGTCCTACAAGCCCTTATGTATCACTTGCACACCTCATGCGTGCAGCATTTGCACGCGGTCAGTAATGAGCCAGAGTTCACTCTTCACTAATGGTTAGTGTTAGATGTTAGGGCACCGAACGACAGCATCCCCGTTAAGTATATCAAAAGTGTGTGTAACTTTTGATATCCTAAAAAATATTTCACAATACACTTACCACACACACACAATAATGGTATGTTTCACTTTACGTACTTTAAGTTGGCCACAGGAGCCTCAAGGGAATTGCAAAACACGTCTTCCTTAAAGATGCAGCCACACCCGGCATCCGTACAGGTCAACCCCCTTAGGGGTGGATGTGACTAAGGCATATACTTGGGCAAGACACCACATTGCTCCTGGTGGTTGAGGATGTGGCCTGACAAATGACTGAGTAACAGCTGTTTATTTTTCAATGGAAGTTATTAGGATTTTGTTTTTTTGGGACTGGCAGGCACTTCCTGTTTGGAATGTGAGGGTGGAGGGGTCACACAGTCCAGTTCTGTTATGCAGTCAATGGTTTCAGGATAAAACAGGTGCTGTTTTGCACATCCCTTCATTTCCCCTTATTCACCATTTCTGCTTCTTTTAGTCTTCGTCCACCTCCTATCTTCCCCTTTCCTCATTTTCCCCCGTTCCAGCTACACCTCCTCCCTTCCCCTGTCACCCTCCTCTCCTCTTTATTATGGTGTTGGCTTTGTAAGCCCCCCTGATGAATCCTGGCATTACACTCACAATTCAAAAGAATGAAAATGCAGCTTTAGACTGCGCCATCAGATTGCTGTCTTTCTCCTTTCATCTGGCTGGACATATTAAGACAAGACATATGAAGCTCTGCAGCAGCTCCCACATGAATCAGACTAAGCCCCCCAGCAGGAACATGTGCTGGCCATTTCAGGTCTAGAATAGAAGAAGAGAGGGACAGATTAACTTGAACAAAGTATGAGAGGTGACAAAGCGACAAATACAACAAGTGAAGCTGGAAAAGAGGAAGACATGGCTTCTATTTTCCTGGGCGGACATCAAGTTTGCCACCAAAGGTGTGGGTTTTGATCAATCTGATAGGTGCAATCATCAACACTCTGTTGTCTAGAAGTTTAGATTTTCAAATAACTAACATGAATTTAAGAAAATCTTTATTTTTGCCCAACCTTTACATGAAGTTTGGTAGAAAAAGCACCAACACAGTTTGACAAAAGCAGTCGTTAGTGTCTCCCACACATGGCTGAAAAACTTTTTGCTGAAATGAACAAGTTCTGTTAGCTCAGTTACATAAGGAGTCCATTTTATTTATGATTCTGTATTTAATGTGTTTGTGTGGGTGGTGAGAAGTTTTTTTGGTAAGGGGGGGGGGTACTGAGCAACAACCTACTTACCACCCAATGTGTTAGAGGCGTTTGTTTGGAGAAAAAAAAAGGCCATAAGGAAACATGATAACTGTAGTTTGATTAGCAGAACTCTGAGGTTCAGATCTGTTGCTTTAGCTGCATTTATACTCTGGATATGTCAAAGACAGCCCCTGGATTTTGTTCTTTGAGGGCAGAGCTGTTTTCATTTGAAAATGTAATTGAGACCAGTTCAGTAATTAGTAGGTAAAGTTTATTAAGCAAACACTAGTTATGCAAAAAAAAAAAAAAAGGTTAAAGGGGATGTTTAAATGGACATAATTTTTTGTTGCTAATTCTACAGAACATCAGTTAACAAAAAAACGTAAGAAGATGCGGGGTCTGCAAATCTGACAAATTAATATATAGTTTAACAGAAAAGCAAACAAATATGGACAAAGCCTTTGGTACCCTCAAGGGTCAAGCTTCAAAGTGTATAGTATCATATGAAACAGAGAAAGCACTTTCATTTAACTTAAGTTTGTTTATATGGCACCCTAAGATGACCGCAGTAAAAAAAAAAAACAAGCTGCCACATCTTAAAAGCTCAAAACTTTAAAAAGTTAAAATACAAAATAGAATACAAGCAAAAATGTAAAGAGTAATCTGGTATTGTAAAGTGCCGGATGTGGGTTGTGTGCAATGCGAAACATGATTGTGCAAGGCGCAGTTAAACAGAAGTAAGGTGTAGTGCACATGAAAGAAACTAAAAATGTAATTAATAAAAACAAACTATAAATAAACCAATGATAAATTAAACTTTCCTTTCAAAAAGGAGACCTTAGAAGACAGGTTCGATTTCCATTGGTTGATTTTTCAATATATTTTGTAAAGGCTGTTGTCAATTTCATATTTTGTATTAAATCACATGTTTTTTCTTTGATAAAAAGAGCAGTTCAAACAGTCCATTACCTTTTATGCAATCACAGACCTGTAGGAGATAAACACAGAGATTCTTCCTGTTGTAATTTGGATGGCAAATTATCTTGTTGATCCTAACACGTTTTTTAAGCTTAAAGACCCACTCCGATGAAAATTGTGTTTTTGGTGTTTTTAACATGTTCTTGTTGCATTTTTCCTCATGATGAAGGACATATATGAGGAAAAGTACGCTCAAAAATTGCATTTCTGACTATTTCTTTATTCAAATTGTGTATCAGAAACAGATGAAAAATTGCTATAAAAAAATAATAATTCTGATACGTATAAAATACGCTGGGTGGGCCAAAAGCTCCTTGCTTCGCTTCGCTCTTAACCCTTATGTGGTGTTCGGGTCTGTGGGACCCGTTTTCATTTTTTATCAAAAGAAAAATGATACAATTAATTAATTTTTCAAACTCAGACTCACTGGCCTTGGCTCATTTTCTGTGAAGAACATATATCAGAATACATTTTTAATGACCACACACCGTATACCCCCCCAATACATTTCTATTACATATAAGATGTTCGGGTCCACTGGACCCGGGGCTAATAGAAGTGTGGAAATTGATGTTTTACGTACCTACACTCTGTCCTCCACCTGTCTGGGCCTGTTGTGTGTGTGTGTGTGTGTGTGTGTGTGTGTGTGTGTGTGTGTGTGTGTGTGAGTGACCAGTGAGAAAGAGAGAGAGAGAGTGGCAGAGAGAGAAAGATTCACTGTAAATGTGAGTTCTGTTTCTGCACCTGCGGTTCCCGCACAAGGTATCAACATTGTTAGAATAATTCAAGCATCAACTCTGTTTGCTCTCGTTCTCCCGCACATTTGACCATTTGCCTTTCTTGCAGGAATCTTTAATATCTCAATCTTTATCGGCTACAAATTGGAGGCGGGACACTATAAATATAGCTTTGCCAGTGTGGTTTCTTATCACAACTGATCAAAATGGCCAAAAGACTTTCTGCGCAGAGGGCCCTGGAATTGATTTTAGAAGAGAGAGACGTTTTTGATGATGATGTAGAGGGAGACGATTCAGAAGAGGAGGTTTCAGAATTAGAGGATCACATTTCTGAAAATTCAGAGTCTGACAGTGACTCTGAAGAAGATGATTAGATTGGGGCGGCCGTGGTGCAGCGGTAGGGCGTCGACCCATGATCGTAATATTGCAGGTTCGATTCCCGCCTTGCACGCCCATGAGTCGAAGTGTCCTTGGGCAAGGCACTGAACCCCACCTTGCCTCTGGTGGTAGGCGGGCATGGGCGCCTGTGTTTGGCAGCGGAGCCCGTGTTTGGCAGTGTGTGTGACTGGGTGAATGGGTCTGTGACTGTAAAGGGCTTTGTCCTTGTAGGAAGAAAGGCACTATATAAGTATATGCCATTTACAATTTACCATTCAGATTGAGCATCAGCCAGTTCCAAAACGAAGCCATCAGCACCCAGCCACAGGACCAGGCCGTCAGCAGCCAGGACATGGTGTTGTATAGGCTAGTGGGTAGAAGCCCATGTTCAATGGGGCTGATGTGTTGTCTTGACTAATATGTTTACTCTGTGTTCAGCTAGTGTTGAGCACCTGAATGGGTTCAGTTTCTGTGTTCAAATAAAGAAAAGTCAGTAGTTTTAAAAACCCTTGCTTCACTTGAAAATTTGTTTCCACTCATACCTTGATTTTAATTGATTTTCTTTATCACGTTTTAAATAATGAGTTAATGTGATCTAACAAAGGTAGAGGGCAAATATTAACCAAATATACTGATTGTAATTGGATGAGGTAAACATCTGTCGAGTATTTTAACATCAAAGTGTTTGATTGTGAGGCATTAAAAACCACAACATGCAACGGGTCCACCAGACCCACGAACACTGGCTGAGTAACAACAATATGAACACCACACAAGGGTTAAACAGGGAGGGGAAGAGGGGTGGGGTTGCTCCATGCTAATAACTCAGAGGTGAATTTCTAATGAACTACTGACACTGGGCATAATTCATCCAAGAAAACTCCCCAGGTTTTTTAGATTATGGCAAGACATAAAATAATCATAATTAAAACACCACTGGGAATGCTTTTACAATAGATCAAAAGATGATCGGAGGGAGACTTTAACAGCAAATAAAAAATTTGAAAGACCCGTCCACCAGATGCTTTAGGATCCTAGTTTTGTTCTTCTCAAAATATATCAAAGTTTTAAAACCTGATTGTCTTTGGCATCTTCCTTTCTAGAGATGTAAAAAGCAGGGAAAAATAGTGTGATGAGATAAAGTTAGGTTACATTCCAAATGTAAAAGTAGAATTTGAATAGATTTTCCAAATTCTTTGCAGGTCCAAAATGTCTTATAAGGACAACCAATTAAATGTTGTGCAAAGATCTGGACTAAGCTCTAATTTTTTCATGAAGAATGAGTCCAAATTCCAGCAAGACATCAAGAGCAGCTTGTGCCTGAGTGTCATCATCAGCGTCAGGATTACATAAGCTTGAAAGCCGTCAGTTCTCCGCTCAATGGTACTTGTTTGACCCTTTGAAATCATGAAGGTCATGGAGACTTTTTTTTTGTACTGTTTCAAAGCTTGCCTTTGTGTTTCATCAACACCACTATTATCTTCCTCGTTTTTAATTAATCAGGCGATTTTTTTTTTGAATATTCATTACAGCTAAGTCATGCAAGCTCAAGTCAGCGGGATACACAGCTATGACGCAATGCAGTATTTTTTGCTGTGTGATTGCCCCGGTTGCCATGGAAAAGTCTCCACCCCCAAGTTGAAGTCCTTATTATGCTTTTAATGAAGAAAGAGGATAGTTTTGCCTCGTTTATGCATGTGTCTGTATCAGAGGAAACTTTTGCATCTCTGTCTGTGAGTCTGTCTGGCCGCCTTCTGCTGTGAATCCTAAACTGCTTTTCTTCCATATATTCAGACCGATGTGAGTATTGTTTGACACTATTCACATCTTGGTTCTTACTTGCTGACGTGCTGGGAGCAGGCGGGTGGCAGCAGAGCATAGCGATTCAATGCAGCCACAGAAAGAGAGAAGGAGAGACACAACCCAGGGATGGGTCTCGGTTGCGCGTTCACCGTTTCATCCATCCAAAGTTCAGTCGAGGACACCCTCTTGCACTTGCTGCCTTGAGATTAGCCACAGTTTCTTAGACACAGTCTTTTTCTCATGGAGGTTGGAAGAAAACCATGAATATTAACGACACAAAACAGATCGCATTTATTAAATAAAACAAAAGATATCTCAATATGGTCTGAATTTACTTTAGCATGGATGGGTTTAAAGTTTCTACACTGAATATGTTGTGAACCTGGAGGGGTCAAGAAAGGAGCTGCACACTGGAGCAGGCTTAAGAAAAAGAGAGCATTCATCTGAGACAAATAAGGTCTCCGTGGTAATTCTGTTGACACATAATGGCAACGAGGCTAGGCCTGAGGAAAGATGGCCTGAATTGTAATAAGTATAATAGGAGGCAGAACATATGTGAAAGGGATGTGCTCTCCTATGTATGGAGCCACTGAATTTGTTAACAAACTTACACCCCTAGTTGTTGAGTTCCGGATTTCTGCATTTTAGATACTAAAAATAATGTTTTTGTTTATTTCTGATATGCAAACTAACATAGAGAGAGCTTCTTTTCTGTATTCTCGCTTATATTTTCTTTTGTGACTCACATTAACTGCACTATTCCCAAGGGTTTCCATAAAGAATGCAGGGAGGGCCTCTTTCTAGTCTTTCTATAGCCTACAGTATAAGACTCTCCGGAAATGTGGGGGTCTGTTTAACCTAAAACAGCTTTCCCAAAGAAAAAAAAAACTACGAGCAAATGAAAAGAAAAAAGGAAACAAGTTGATCAAAAGCTACAAAATGTGTGGGAAAGATCAGAGCCTTTTCTCTCATTATTATTTACAAAATCTGCATGATGCCAAATGATTTTTGCTATGCATGAATGTACTTTTAGGTTAAGACACAGCCAGATCTTTTTATTCGTCTTTCGGATGCTCCCTTTATAGGTTGCCACAGTAAAGCATCTAATCCTACCCTCCATATTGTCCTCACTTACACTTACAGCTCTCACATGTCTTGCACAACTCCAGCATAATTCTCTGCCACTCCAGCTTTCCTCTGTAGTCATGGATTTTCTCTAGGTCTGGGATCTGCAACCTTCAAAACTTAAAGAGCCATTTAGGTCAATTTCTCACTGACCAAACGCCAGTAGGAGTCACAAAGTCTTACTTCATCATTTAGGAAAGTAAGACACTCATTTGTATTTATGCTATTCTTACTATCATGATAAAAATAAATGAACCATTGTTGGGCTTTTTTTTAATTACTGAAACAAAAAATACCCTCTTATTTAATGTAACTTTTGACAGAGGTTAGAATGACTCCCTTTCAAAATAAAATACAGTTTGGGCCACTTAGAATCATCTCAATGCAGCAACTGTAGAAGTAAGTAGTGTGATATCAGCATTAATACTAAAAAATACACCTTTTTTTTGCCAATTGTGGTGCATCTCAGCCAGAAATTTATGTTTAATGAGCTAAAATTAAATCTGATCTAATTAAGTCACGCTTACTGTATTTTTTTAACCATAAAGCCCACTTAAAATCTTTGAATTTGTTCAAAAAGAGAAAATATCCCCTCCAAGTTTAACCTTACAGCTACTTTTAAAATGAAAAAAAAAAAAACCTACTTATTTTTCATTAATCATGTCACTCAAGTTTCTGACCCCTGATCTAGATGTTTGAAGATACAGTACAGCTCCTTCTGGCCTTCTCTGTACTTCTCCGGGAGCATCCTCCTCACTTTAGTCCATCTGTGGTTCTTTTCTTTGGTGTGAAGCCATACTGTTGCTCACAAATACTCATTTCTGACTTCAGCTACCACGGCTCTTTCCCATAACTCCATTCTCTGACTCATTAACCTTATTCTCCTGTAGTTTCCACAGCTCTGCATATCTTCCATGTTCTTACAAATGATCACCAATACAAATATCCCCCTGTCCTCAAGGGTCCTTTCACCCTCTAAGATGTCAAAGCACCCCAGTCAGAAACTCTACCACCAACTCTCCTAAAAACTCCCCGTACCTGCACAGCTAATTGTCAGGACCAACGGCCACACCCCTTTTCCCCCTCTCCATCCTCATCCTTACTTCCTCCTTGCTGGTCTTTGTTACTTCCTGCTCCACGACAGCCGCCTCCTCCACTCTGTGCTCTCCAAAATGTTTTTCAGTCAAATATTTTTCTCTGCTTTCATTTTTAACCTTTCTTAAAGCAATAAAACAGATACGTATATGAACTGTATCTGTTATAATTGAGTTTTGAGTATAGGTCCAACAGATGACCTTAATCTGGAGCAAAAGTTGACAGGAAGAAAACGAGACATGCTCGAAGGGGAGCATGCCTTTGTGATTCGCTGGTGCTTCAGCCGTGTCTCATCTTACTCTAGACGAGATGTGACACATTTCCAGTCGAGGCTTGGGACTAATCAAGATGATTTTACTGGAAGAAGCAAAAAAAAGAAGAAGAAAAACCCTTACCGCTTTTCTGAGTCACTTCACATAAAACAACACTCAGTTTTCAGATCTACATCTTTTTGAAAACGTATGCAACAGTTGAAGCTAATAAATAACAGAGGAAGGAGTTGTCCTGTTTTTGCCTGTTATATTTAAATGAACTCAGTAAGCTCCCGTCTAGTGTTAGAGGCAGGCATTTGAAGTAAATCGATTTTGAAATCAAAATTATATTTTGCACAACACCTTATTATTATTTTTTCATAACTGAGAATACATTTGCAACTATTTCAGCGTAGAACATTATGGACATTAAAGAATAGGAAAATGTTAAATATTTATTGACAAATCATTAGTTATTAAATATAATATGCGGATCATTATAAGATAATCGTAAATCAACAATAGTTGCCTAAAACGAATTTAATTTGTAAGATTTCAAATCTTAACTCTTTTTTTATTTTAGTTCTTTTCTCCCATCTTGTTATTTTTTTCTCCTCTTTAGCACCAAACGTGTTTTTTTTTAATCTAAACTGCATTTAATGAGGATTTGAGTGGTTGAAGTAATTTTTTTATCTAATATCAGAGGAATATTGACGCTAAAAGTCTAACTGCATGACACCTTTCATCACACAACACAGAGACTTTAAGTTTTTGATTTCTGTTTCAAGTGTCAGCCCTCATTGCACTTCTATAGGCAACCCTCCTACTCTTTCCCACCTGCACTTAAATCTTGAACTCCCAGCTCCTCAAGATTACTTGAAGTTCTCTTCATCACAACAGTCATTCTGGGGTTTTGCTACAGTGCCCCAGAGCATTTTTGGCGCTGACTTTATGCTCTGTTTTCTGCCTTTCAGGGTTAAAGTGTCACAAATTGTATTTCACAATAACTTTGTTTTGTATTCTTTATGATTCTCTTGATTTATGTAGGTTTTACATTCCTTGGGAAGGAAAATGAGAGTTGGGTACAGAGGTGCCCCTGTTTCTGCAGTTTATTTTTTTTATTGCAAGTAGGAAGCAAAGTGAGGAAATTGGCACATTTAAAGTTTTGTTGTATAAAAAAAAACACTTCATTCTTATTGGTCCAGTTTTTCCCTTTCTTCATTCAGATGGTCATTGGTTGATTTTTATTTTTTGTGGGTTTTGCATTTGGAAACTGATTAATTCCATCCATCCATCCATCCATCCATCCATCCATCCGTCCGTCGGTCGGTCGATCGATCGATCGATCGATCGATCGATCGATCGATCGATCGATCGATAGATAGATAGATAGATAGATAGATAGATAGATAGATAGATAGATTGATTGATTGATTGATTGATTGATTGATTGATTGTCCGGGATTAAATTTTATTGCCTTTTTTCATCAAATTTGTACGGACATAAACATGTATGTGCACCCAAACAAAGTTCAGGGAAAACATGCAAACAACCAATAAATACATATAAAAGGGTTTTGGATAGCAAATAAGATAATGAATACCACATAATGAGGCGTTTAGGGGAAACTTTTGCTACAGCTGTAGGTTGGGTGAGCCAAACTATGACCTGTGCACTTCTTTGAGAGCATTACTTGAAACTAAGCCCCATAGTAAAAAGCAGATAATGTAATAAAACTTTATCACAATGGGCAGCATGCAATCAGATGAGGTGAAGCAAACATTTGTGCAATCTGTGGAGCCTGACAAAATATATTGGAAATGAGATTTGGACATTAAACGCAAAAGGAAATTAATTTGGGGCAAAAAAGGATGAAATTAAGGTACTTCAAAAAAATAAACAGTAGAAATTCTGTGTAATTGTATTTAGAAATAACAAAAAGAAATTGACACCAAATTAGTCCATGCCAAGCATCACCTGCTATACAAGGGTCTAGTAATCACATCAAATACATGGTTAACTCAATCAGTTAGGCAGCTGAGAGCTGAAAACTAGAGTTAATGTTCCAGTTTCTGTGCTTACAGGAGCCTGGGGTCAAAGCAAGGGCTTAGTGTAATTCTCTAGCACAACACGATTTGTATTAGTCCTGAAAAGGGTCAGTGAGGTTAAGAGCTGCTAAGTAGTAGTGTCTAAATCCTTCCTAAGCTCAGCCACCACAATGCTAGGCTGCCAACAGTCCTCCGGACTCATTTTCCCCTACGATGAGGTTGGGACACCGAAAAAAGATAGTACCAAACACATGCACGTCTGTTAAATCCCTACCGGATTTCCGGGGGAAACAACCCACCATACTTGGATTACATTGCATATCCGTTGAACTTGGTAGGTTTAGTGTCCATGCTTCAGTTTTAAATTAATCGCTTGTTTACTATGGAGCGGAGTTTCATAGGGTCAATTTGATTCACGCAGATTCCGAAGGCTTAGCTAGCTTACAGCATTATTGGCTAAAGCCACTTTTCTATCTAAAGACTGACAAGTTCGTATAACTAAAATAGGGTAAGATGCAACCAAACAAATATTAAGATAGGGGCTTGTTTCTTTTAGATATTATGTCAGATACCAAAAAAAATGCTGCAAATGTATCTGACGCTTCCATCATCACACTGGTTTTTCTAGATCAGAATCTATGACAAAACTGACTTGAAGATTTTAGGACTCTGCAATTTAGGACAGATTACAATTTAGCTTTCGAATCACCTTGGCAAAGGACGAGACACGCACAGGCCACCAGGTATTGACCGAGTTTCTAAAAGGACCTTCGCGTCAGGTCACTGGAATCTCATTAGATCACAAAATAGTCCCACTTTAATACTGTTGTGAGTTAAGGTTTTAGTTGTATTGCTCACTTTGACTTGGAAAAAGGAGGCTGCCACCAGCAATTTTGTGACAACATAATATTAAAAAGATAACCACCAAAAGTAGTAAAATGTCCTATCTAAAATAAATTTTATTTCCAAAAATGGACTTTTTGCTGCTGGATTTTGACATCATCCTAGCTGAACTTTGTGTCTTGTTTATCAAAGGACAATTATAGTGTGTTTGGTTGAACATTTAGTGTGAGCGTGGGGAAGAAGAGGGCTTTGGAAGGGAGATGAGAGGGGCCAAAGAGCACGATCAAACATGGAACATGTCTACAAGGACCATCTTTATTTTTTTTTTAAATCCCCTTCCACAAACAGCACATCATCTTTGTCTGATATGAACAAGTGATTTCTGTCTTCTTTAGTCAACTAACAGTTTTGGCTGTTGCAGAGCAGACCATATGTCACATGTGATGCAGTGGGAAAACCATATGAGGACTTTACAGGAGTTCTGCTCTTGAACCTCATGTGAAATGCGAAAGACCGCAACTCTGTCTTAATATTTATGAGAGAAAAAAAGTGCCTGGTCTCTTGTAGTGTATGAATCAACCTTGAAGTATTCTTATCAGAAGCACAAAAAAAAAATCTGCACAATTGGAACAGAAGGTCAAGTTTTCTTAACCTGACAACTTCACTGCATTGAAAGAGCAGCAGCAGTCCTAACCAGAACCAGGACATATAGTCAATAAGTCTGGTCTAAACACACAATTATTTTAAAGCTGTATTGTTTGTTGGAAGGGAACATTTTGACAAACACGGTTGTGGTGTATTAGCTCAGACAATCATCATGCTCAGAAAAAGATGGCTGCATTAAGGGCACATTATAATTAAATGTATTTAGCATTCTTTATTTCCTAAATGTTTTATTTTTATGGTTAATTCTCTGTCTTTAATCCAATTTTTACTTTCAAAGTTTTGTAGTTTCAACAGTTAATTTTAATGTAATGTAATATAAGCAACATAAATAATTATAATGAGTATGACAACATAGATTTTCCTCCTCTCTGTAAATATTACTCTTTTTAGCATGTGCTGTGAATTCTTGTAAACAAAAACTTTGAGTTTGACTCATCAATAAAAACATAATATTAATTAAGCTGCCTTGATTTTCTTAATTGAGATATTTTAGTTGCAGATATGGAAGTTTATAAAGTGTGCAGAGGTACTACTTCATAAAGTTGTACTAATATTCATTTTTGTTCAAGTGTTAACGTAGAAGGTTGTACAACCAACAAATTACTTTTATGCCATATGTTAGTGCCTGAACAACATTCGTAACAGCATAAACCCTTTTTTTAGTTATATAAATATAAATGTATAAATATGCTACTTTTTAGTTTTGTCAGAAACATATAAAATGTATTTTTTCTTCTCATGTTGTACAGCAACCTACTTTACTCCTAAATTAGTGCTTGAATTTTTATAGTATTCTGTGATTTACTAGGTTAGAGCATATCTGCACATATATTTACAATGTGTAATGTCTTTCATTAACATATAACGTTTTTAATATGGAAATTTAAAACATGAAAACTGTTTCTGATATTTATTAAAAAAGGACATTTTTATCAGTTGCAAAATTAGGAAAAGCCTGCAACATTTGAGGTTTCAGTTTGATGAGTTTTTTGAATATCCAACCATTTCAATGAGCAGAATGTAAAAGATTAGCCTGCTTGGTCTTTCTTTATAAGGTTTCCTGAGATAAAGTAGCTTTGATATGCACGGTCAAACGCAATCAAATGTTTGATAAATGTCAAAACATGTTTAATTTCTGCTTTGTTTGACAGAACATTTCAAAATCCCAGTCTACAGTGCATCCTTTACAGTGGTGATTGTTTATCCAGAGCAGATTTACCTTGGATGAACCAAAGTATTTGGCTGCGGGTCAGACGTGGGCGAAGCAGAGAAAGAGATGGAGAGAAAAAAGGAGAGAGACGGCTGTGAGCAATCTGAGCAGAGGAAGCAGGAGGTTGATTTATAATTAGAGTGAATGTCTGTTCAATACCCCCGCTGTTCTGGTGATGGCTCCATTGCATAGAGAGGCGGCTTTGCTGCTGTGAACTTAATTTGAATTTGGAGGCACCACACATCTTCCAGCGCTTAGCATTGAGGATTTATGGATTTTTGCATTTGAGGGAAAGTAAAGACTCAAAGAAAGATTTTCTTTATATAAAGAGAAAAAAAAAAACTCAGTTTGTGTATCAGCAGTTTAATAATCAACATTTGAATGGTGTGGCAAACTGTGACAAATGTTAAAATAAGATCAAATTTGTTTGTCAGACATGTAAAATAATTTCAGTTTAAGCAGACTAATCTTGTTTTAATCCCACCAAACGTATGTCCTCGTTTAAAATTCATAATTACTGTATGCTGGCAAGGAAAGCAATGAGGATGTCATTAATCCATGCAGTCTTAGTGGCTCTCAGCATCATTTGGATTAAGACAGAATTGCAACAGCAATCGGGGAGTCAACTGACTCCAGTCATTTGTGACTTTAAAAAACACGACATATTTAATTTTCTGAATAACGTTTTGTGGCCAAAAAAGACCCACTTCGTTGATCTTTTTATCTGTTATTAAAGCATTCCGAGAGGTCTTTTTATTATAATTATACAATTTTTGTCCAAAATAAAAAAATAAATAAACCTGTGTTGTTTTCTAGGGCATATTTTCTGCAGGGCAGAAATTTGCAGTTGGCATGGAGCAACCCCGCCCCCTTTCCCTTCCTGTAACTGAGTTAGCTTGCAGCCCCTGACACCCTCAATATAACATTAGTGATACAACAAAAATGATGAGCAATATTGAAGCTATCCAGCCGTAGAGTTTGGAGCCTGATGCCAGCTCGGACGTGGAAAACAGAGAAAACTGATCTATTTGTCTGCAAGTGGCTGCATCAGAATGGTGGGGAGCAGAGAGCTTGTAGCCTACCCAATGTATTTTCTGTGTCACAACTACAAGGTTTTTCAACATTTTCTGTCTGCTACAAATTCACAACAATTTAAATAAAGAAATACTTAGAAATACAATTTCACTCTTAATTTTCTTTTATGTATGTCCTCCATCATCAGAAAAATGCAACAAGAACATGTTAAAAACACCAAAACAAAGTTCGTCAAAGTGGGTCTTTATTGATTCATTTTGAGTTTTTAGACCATAGATATTAAAAAAGAAAAAATGTTCTCAACTTTGTGAAGTTATTGTTGTTGCTGTAAGTGAAAACCTGGATGTGCAAATTAAAAAAGAAATCATGGTTACGATGGCCTGCTTCTCCAAATCACAACAAACCACATTTGCATTAATTTAAAGTTGTAAAGTTATGTCATTCTGTTGTTTATACATAGCTCGGAATGATAAGGATTTGACTTCCGCGCAGATCTTGTGTATTCTTGAGGATATTTAACAACCCACTTATATGGAAATTGTGTTTTTAACCTGTTCTTATGGCATTTTTCTCATGATAGAGAACATATATTAAGGAAATTTAAGCTTAAAATGACATTTTTTAGTATTTCTTTACTCAAATCAATTTTTCATTGAATCAGGAGCAGATGAAAAAATGGAGTTTGAAAAAGTGCATAGAAAATACACTCGGCAGGCCACAAGGTCTCTGCTCAGCTCTATTTAGATGGGACAGGGGGCGGGGTTGCTTTTTGTCAATGGGCCAAACCACAACTCAGAGGTGAATTTCTAATGAACCTCTGACGCTCTGCAGAAACTATGACCTTAAAAAACAACACAGATTTTGGCCAAAAAAAACTGCATAATCATAATCAAAAGACCACTGGGAACACTTTGAAAGTAGATCAAAAGATGATTGAAGTGGGACTTTAAATGAGCCCATATAAAAAGTTTCAACTAAGCACGTAATTACTTTCAACTAAATGGGTTGACTGTTTTTGTAAATCATCAAATTACCAAATTTGCAATTGTTGCGCTGTGAAGGAAATACAATCGGGTTCCTCGGAGTCTTCATGCCACCCAAAAGCTCTGTTTGTTTTAGACTTCTGCCCAATAAACTGTAAACTGCCAGCCATTCTTAAGTGGCCATAATAGTTTAATGTATGTTCCTGTTTGTGTTGTGGCACCGTTTCAGCACACAAACATCCACAATATACATTCTCTGTTATTATGGCAGACTATTGCCAGCATTCCAGCAGCCTGAGTTGTGTATGCACGTTGTTTGAAAGGTTTTCTCAACAAACCTCCGCCTCTTCAAAGAGACACGTACACATTTAATAACCATATACACCCGCCAAGGAAAGACAGTTGGGGCATAAATGAACTTTCCATCCTTCTCATCGTTAAACACCTCAAATCAAACTCTTCAGGACATTTTACTCGTAAAAAAAGAAAATGGTACCCCTTCACAGCTGATAAAAGACAAACTTTTCATCTTAACAGCAGAAGGACTCCAGCTTTCAGTTCAACGTACACTCCCAAACTGAAATTATCAGTAGGTTACGCCATGTAGGATGCAGATGTATATAATTCTACAAACATGCTCATTATACCATCATGTGGTGTCAGTGTGAACAGCTTGCCTTCTTATTATGTTGGAGATGAAAGCCGATACCTTCCTATATTCAAGCAATATCCACAAAGCAGTGCACGTACACATGAGATGCCCTCAGATGTTTCCTCCTTGTAAAGTTTGCCAGCTTCCATATGATTACAGAAGGAAGTGTTCCTTCAACGTTCTGTTTTTATCTCCAGACCGGACATTGATGATGAAGCAGACATGTGAGACACGTGGAGGCGTAAGGAACGTGTGCTGGAGCTCAGGCTTGTCCAGTGATGGTTAAGGAGGGGTCAACAGGAAGCAAGGATCTGAAGAAGCTTCAGGAATCTTCAATGATGAGGAGAATGCAGGACAGTTTCTGCTATGTATAATATCGAAAGAAGCTAAATCAGATGATTAAAAAGCAAATCTATCTGCAGTATCGTCACAACTTTTTGCCAAAAATTAGAAGAAAAATAAATTAATAAATATATATATACATATATATAGAAAAGTAATGATTCTGTTTTTTTCTTATATTACCATTGGAATGTAAAGCTCAATACAAATCTTCACTGTAGCCTATAGCAATTGGAGCAATTTAATAAATTTCAATCACTGACAATCCCAAGACCAGTTTAGCGAATATCTTTTACTGGTAATTTTTGTGTGACTGATTAGGTTTTGTCATCAATACTATAATGTTGATGTCTTTTTAAGTGGTTCATTTATCTTCTTTGGTCTTTCCTGGCTGTTTGAAGTGTAATTTTAGGTCTTGCAGGAAAAAAATCGGAGCACATTTTTTAAAAGCTCATTTATTGTACTGTGGCTTGTTGGCTAAACATTTTTAGTACAACTTGTTCTCTCTTTGCTGACAGCATAATGGCATTGCCTCTCTGTACTATAGGTTTCTTACTGAATGTGCATTTTTTTTCACTTTCGGAATGCGCCTTTTGCAAATTTTTAGGATTGCGTTTCAAACAAATGTATGATTTAAAGAAGAACAACTGAAACTTGCGAATATTTTCACCTAAAGATAAAGAAAACCTTTATGAAATCTATTAGGTGCCAAGAGTACTAAATAGCTTGCCCTGTTAATGAGTTGTTTTCAAACCTTAGCTGACTGAAGTTAATGAGATGGGGCACATCCCTTGAAGACGAGGGATGAGCCGCTCTTTATTCCAAGAAAGTCTGTGATAGACAGAGAGCCAGTTGAGTGTCTGAAGCACCTGATTAGATTATCCTGCTGTGAGTGTGGTGGCGCTTTAGGACACGGTCGTCACCCCAAAGCTCACCTCATCTGCCCTTTCCTCCAAGTCTCATATCAGATTTAGCCTGTGCCTAAACTGAGATGCCTGCAGTTACACCTCCCCCTGTTGGTAAGAGGCTGAACTTCAACTCAGATTGAAGAAAATTCTCTCAGTTGGTTTCAGAGGCTCCTGATCTTTAACCTTTGTGCTATCCTAGGCACTTTAACATTGGGAGATGGGTCATCTAGACCCACTAGACAGTGCGCTGAACCTTTTTTCTTCAATAATTTGTGATCTTCACTGGTGTCCATGGATTATATGAAATCTTTCCACCTTTATTCACCTTTGTCATGGTAGGGAGAACACGTCAATGTAAGGATCGGGTCATCTGGACCCCATAGGATAGCACAAGGGTTAAATCAACCAGACTGTTAAAAAAATAATAATAATTGGATTTTATTGTATTAAAAGTCAAAAAAGGGGGAAAAGAGGCATTTGCGGCGTTAAGAACAGAAACTCTCGCAGTTCAAAATAAAAAACTCAAACGCAAGAGAAGCAATGTTGGCAAAAGCCCCTGATTTCAAAGCATAACTCATTAGCTTTTGTCATTTTCAATAAAAAAAATGTTTGGCATTAGAGCTAAAACTAATTATGCTGTAAATAGAATGCACTCAAGTATATTTGCTTTTTTTTTATTCCTAAAAATAAAAGAAATGTAAACAAATGTGAAATAAATGTCTGAAAAATATATTTCTATCAAAAATACTTGAGGCAAATACAAAAGCTTTGCTACACTGGATTCAAAACACTGCTTTATATTTTTTACCCAGTTTCAAAGCCTAAATGAGAATTTACAAGCACTATTAAAGGAAAAGAAAAGCAAAAGCAGTAGTTCACTTTGCCACTAATAAAACTTTTTTATGATCCAATTTGTATTAATCTGGTACATTGAATTGTTTAGTTAACTGAGCCAAAATGCAGAAGTAGTGTTTTAAATACTAAATCCTCTATTATCAATTTCTGAGAAATGTGTATAAAATGAACGAGCCCAGTTTTGCTTACAGAAGCACTTAAGAAAAAAAGGAATATTAAAAAAGTTGACTACATCTACAAAAGCAGAAGTTTTGGCCCTTTTGTGGTCTGGATCCTTGAATTACGTTTTCTTAGAATTGTCAATAAAGACTCTCATTCATCCAGGTTGATTCCATCATAGTAGTAGGTTTAAAGGTTGTCATCTGGACTTCTATTCTATTCTATTATTCTACAAAGTCAGACTTTTCACAAATGATAAACTTTTTTATGTGTACACAATCAATCTTAGAAAAATGAAAACATTTACACAAAACACTTTTAGACTCAGCAGATGGGTTTGCTATGATTTCAAGGAATCTTCAATTCCATTTTTAGGAAGAAAGTCTGTTTACGTCATACAAGACGAAAAAATATTAAAATTACGAATAGAATTGAATGAAAATGATCTAAAGGTGCTACAAGAAAGGAGTTTATGAAATATTGTTTGGGATCCCAACATCTAATCACTGCCAATTAAACATATTATGTTTGTGTTAATCCAAAAGCATAATTAAAACTTACTAAAAAGCCAGTAAGAGGTGGATGATGTATGTAATTCCAATATATGTTTCCCACTGCATTCTCTAGGCCACAGGATTACTTCATTACAGCACAGAGTGCATCTAATCTACAGATTCAAGCTGGTATTATCCAGTGCCGCTTGGAGTGCGTGAGGGAAAACGATACCTTATAGATTAAACCTTGTGAATGAGGCTCACCCTTTAGAAACATGATATACTGTCACTCTGTGTGAGTTAATAAATGTCTATTAGGCAAGAAAAATCAAAACTTTATCCTTTATCTTTGTATTATAATGCTGATATGTAAACATTAAGTTCTATGTTTGTTTTTATTTCAAATTAAAGCGCACAAAATCATTTTACACAATTAATTTTACTGTCAAAAATAATGACATAGCAGTAAGCTGTATTTCTTTATGCTAAGATAAAAATATCAGTGAAAAATGCGGTGTTTTTTCCCCCTCTATGAGTAGCGGTTTCTGGCAGCCTGCTATGTTCCCCAGATGGTTGCTGTGTTCCCCTTTAGCAGTCTGTGAGTTTTGGCTCGGAGCCTTTTGTGAGTAAGGCAGGGCAGGTGAGGACAGCTTGGCAACAGAAGACTGTAAAACACAAGCCAAAGAGCTGCTGTGGGGTTTTTAGTCAGCATGCTGTTGTCTTATCTGGATCAGGAGAATTAAGGCTGATGCTGCATTCATTTTTCCAACATATCCATGCTGTTATCCTCAAATATGAAAAGAAATCTAGGCATTTTCTCTCATTTTTCCTTCCATCCATTTCCTTTCCTGATGTATTACTAATCTCGTTTCCCAATCCCCCACTCTCTCTTTCCAAACTTGATATAAACCAGGAAGTAGCACATGTTGCAGTTCCTCAAATGAGCACTAGCAGCAGGTTGCAAACCTCCATTTACTCCCATGTAAATAACAATCATCCTGAAGCCAAAAATTAACTAAGGTACAAGCTGGTTTCTGAATATTTTCAAAAAATATTTTTAACTCTACTTAATATTTGTGACATATAATTTTTTTAGGAGATGTTAGAGCTCATATTTTTGCATATTAACGCTGAGAAAACTTGTACTTGTTTTCTCCGTGGCTTCATTTTTGCCATGTAGAATTCAAAGAGTGATGTAAGATTATCTGTCTAGTGTATGTCTTTGTCTCTGTCTTTGTCTTTGTCAAGATATTCTTCTTCTTTTTTACCTTACAGCTGCTCCCTCTAGGAGTGCTGTCCATTGATGCAGGTTTGACATCGATGGGAGAAACTTTTTCAAACAGATGGATTTTGCTCAAACATGAAGAAAGTTTGCAAGCGCTGTTTGGTGACAAGATTTTGCATAATTTTAAACTTTAAGCACAAATAGCTACAGTTCCAAGAAGAAGTTTATAAAATTAGAAGTAGCAAAGAGAACGCATCTTTTCTACTCATTTAAATGTTTGTGGAATGAGACAAAGAAACAGAAATTACTTTTATAAATGGGGGATTGAACATATTTCTGGTTTACTCTTTTTTTCAAAGTGACTTTTTAATTTTGGACATTTTTTTTGTGAAAAGTTTGGTTCTCTTTTTCTGCGGGTCTCCAAACTGTTGTGCTCTTTGATCCATCTTTCAAGGGCAATAATGTAGTTTTTAAATCCCTAAGTAAATGCTGATGTTTTGGTCCGTTTTCCTAGTAAGCCAACCACAAATCCTAATCACGTACATTGCATGCCCTGGCAATTCTTTTGCTCTGGATCTACACTGCTGCCATTAGAAAACAGTTGTGAAAACAATTGTATCCCATGCAGACAGATCAGCAGAATTAACCCAGTTGAAAGAGTTTGATCATTTAAAATTTTAGAGGGGATTTGTTGTTTGCAGGTAACGTAGTTTTAAAAAAAGGTTTTGGAAAGGGTTTTGAGGATCTGCAGCAGAGGGGCTGATGCCTCCTCCTCCCCCTGTAGATCCACCCCTGTTTTCTTTCCTTCAAACCACTCCCAGAGCGGCTGGATGTTTCAGGAAAAAAAAACCTAAGACTGAGCCACTACAAAGCAAGAAAATACACCCCAATTTTTACACCCATTTTTGTGTCTTTATTAATTTGTTTTTTTCTTTTCTTTGATTTGATTTTGCTTGTATTTAGGTCTCGAAAACATTTGAACAAAAGAGAGAAAAAGGTTTTCAAAATTAACCTGATGTCATTATTTCTCAATAAGTCCTTACTCAGAACAATCCCATAAAAAGTCAGGAAATTTTGTGCTGAAACAAAAATCTCTATTTTATTTTTATTTATTCTTTTGGTCTAAATCATTTTTTTTCTCTATAAATAAATTCATTTGGTTAATACCTCCCCCCACTCTCAAATCCCTTTGGGGCTGCACTTTTATTCTTAGTAAGATTGGCATTTAATGCTATCAATGCACCTGGAGATAAGCTACTGCAGCCAACTGTCACAGGAACACTGAGCCAAAAAATAAAAACAGGAAACAGGAAGTAATCCATACAGAATGTGCAAAAAAAAAAAAAAGGAAACTCTTAATCCCCTTTACTGCACTGATTCTCCCGGTCAGGGGGATTTGCACAGTAACAATCTTTCACAAACAAAACAAAATATATCATAAAGTAATTTATTTATTTATTTATTTATTTTTTACAAAAATAATATGTAAAAAAAGGTACAACTTAAATTGCTTCTAAATGAAGCTTTCAAATTAATGTTAATTAACTTAACTTAAAAGAAAGTTGTGCTTTTCCAGAGGACTTGCCTAGAATCTTTTTTCATCCAAATAACACAGAATCATCAAGCTTTGGTTCCAAATGTTCCAAAAAGATTTAGGAAAACACAAAACCTTAAAAAAAGGCCACAGCTTGAAAAAAAAAAAACCTGTATAACTGTTTGGCATGGCGGAGGAATAATAATAATTTGCCCGTTTTGGAACAAGGACCAGTGCAGACAACAGAGTGTCAAAAGCTAAACTTTAAAAATATTAAAAATATTGCATCAAACTGCCCTGTAACTCTAAAACAGGAGAGATCCAAGTTTCAGCAAGAACTCTATTGAAGCGCTTTGGGATTTATTTATTTATTTTTAATTTTTTAACATTTTTTTGGATGAACTTAACCCAAGATTGTTTCCTGATCTTGAAGATGTACACCTTTTTTTTTTTCTACAACCTTAGTGTGTGCTGTGCAATAATGCAATTTCTCCATTCAGAATTATTTTTTTTTTATTATTCTTGTTCCTAAGTAAGGGGAAAAACTTTTCCATATTAAGTGAGCGACAGATTTAGTGATAAGTGAACATACAGGGATTATAGGTTGCTGCAGCAAAAGGGGGTTCTGGAAGGCCATGCTATTTTATTATCAATATTCTTTATTTTTTTACTTGTCCAGTTCAGAGGCTGAACAGATAGAAACTGAGCCTTTTGAATAGAAACAGATTTTATTCTTACTACTAGGTTCATGTATTATTTAAACACACAAGGTGTACAATGGTATTAACCCCCTTTGTTAGTAGTTGAGGGTATGATTGTGTGTTCCTTTCAGTGGATGGAAGGGTGAAGAGGGAAATGTTCTGGGATTAACAACAAAAAGTAGAAATAAACCAACAGTTTACATGTTTAAAGTTTACCACTAAAATATTTAAAAAATACTGCATATTTCTGCACAAACACATACATCAACACACTCAAATATCCGTATAAAACGTTTGTTCCTAATTTATGAAAAAGACAGGCTTTTATTTTAAAACTAATGCAATTTGTCGGATTTTATAGGAAACAAATGTTGTGCCTCGTCATTAAAAAAGTTTATTTAATCATAGCCATTGACAAAAAGTAGTAAACTTGTAGTATATTTTATCAAGTATACTTGAGTACAAATAAAGTTAGTCTATTGTTGACCATGTATGTGTAGTGTTGTAGGTATACTAACTGAATACTTTTTAAGAATAAATTGGAACATTTTAAGCCTACAATAAATAGTTTGTTTAAAGTAAACTATACTGGGTCACTTTTATTATACACCAAGTATACTTGTAGTATATTTACATAAACTACGTTTTACTGAGAGTATTCAGAGGTAAAATGTTTTGCTGCCATATTGAAATCTCTGGTATCTAAAGTCCAGAAGCTTGGGTTTTTACATTTGTTGGTCCCTACCACCCTCTAGTGTCGAAAAGCAGCTTAGTGCTAAATCATGAACCAACTGTTTATAGATATTTTTTATTTGAACTATGGATCTGGAAGTATGTTTAAAATGAAGATATCTATCACATTAACACAAGCCCCAATTCCAAAACAGGGCAGGGTTAAGACCATCCCCAACCTGAGGAGAATGGTTTTGTTATGGAGCATTCGCATTTCTGGACGCAACAGGCCACCTGTCCGGGATGCACCTCATCCAACCGTCGGTGGGATAGAATCCAGCAACCTATGACCCCAAAAAGGGATCAAGCAGGTTATGGAAAATGGATGGATTTTTGGCTGTAAACATGTAATTCCTTTTGCTCTGTTTTCACATCGTTTCTCAAAGTTCCTGGACAAATGATGGGGCCGCGAATACGGATGTAGAAGAAACTGACGCCGATTTTGAATTTCTGTTCAACAGAACGATTAAACAGGTTAAAAAGTAGCATCACAGATTTGAACATTTTTAGTCCGTTTTTTAAATGCTCGCTGTGCTGTCGGATGATGTGTTGTGCACCACACCAAACATGGACTACGGAAAGAGGAGGTTTCCAAAGAAAATCAGAGAAGCAGTTGAGTAAAAGCTAGAAGACCACATCAAATCTGCTTTTAAAAAGCAGCTGGAAAATATTCATAAATTAGAAGATCTGCAGGACTGTAGACAAACCTCCCTAAACAACAAACCAGACATTTTGCGCCCCCTCGTGGTCCCAAACTATCTGAAGATCAAAGTCCATCAGAGTCCGATTGTTGCACCCATGTCTGGACTTTTCAAAAGCCAAAATACTAATTAATGATTAAAGCCTTTTAGGGGAAAAAAAAAAACCTTTTCATCATAACCTTAACGTTTTGATCGTCCCCGCTGTTAAACATTAAGGTTTGGAAAGTTCTGCAGCTGTAACCTTTAACCCTTGTGCTGTCTTAGGCACTTTAACATTGGGAGTTGGGTCATCTAGACCCACTAGACAGTGCGCTGAACTTTTTTCTTCAATGGTTTGTGAACCTCAGTGGTGTCCATGGATTACATGAAATCTTTCCACCTTTATCCACCTTTGTCATGGTAGGGAGAAAACGTCAAAGTCATCTAAGATAGCACAAGGGTTAAGCTGAGACAGTCGGAGCAGATTTTTCCACAACCCACAACAAAACATTGTTGACAAATGCAGAAATCTCTATGACAATTAAAAACATGAACTAAAGTAAAAATCTTTTTTTTCTACCCAGGCTTCTACTGTTCTGTTCACAAAAATATACTAGAAATGTCAGATTTGAGTAGATTTAAATACATTTTGAGCGTTTCAATTAAAAAGAAATCTGCTTTTAAATTAAAAATATATGTGCCATACTTTACTTAATCAGATAAACTAGAAGACAAACTGAGCTTAACTTGCTATTGAAGTTTATTCTGTACAGAGGAACACTTTTTACAAAATTAAACTAGATATATAATCACTACATGAAACAAGTTAAATCATATGTACAATATTAAATGAACCATATAATACAGGTCACATACAAAAAGGACACTTTAAGTTAACATGTGGAAATAATTTGTTAAAATTAAAAGACCTGCAAAGAACAAGCCACCAGTTATTTTTTAATCATCTCTTATTATCATAAATGATTTCTCAACTCTAAAAGGAAACTTCTAACATCTCAGACTTGTAAAATTAAAATATATTCTCTCTCCTAGCAAGCAGGACTGTTTTTATAAATGCGATGATCTTGACGAGAAGAATCGGCTTGGTGAATGGCATTCCTCCAGGATAAAAGGTACATGTTTAACATGGGATTTTTAAAATTTACATCCTTTTTTTACTCTTTTTTTCTTTTTTTGCATTCAAGCAAATACAGTATTAATACAGTTAACAAGCCAAGTCACGATGTCTTTATTTTCAGCATTATGGCATTTTTTTTGTAGCCATTTTCTGCCCAGTGGTTTCAAACTGGTTGTTTTAAATGGCCAAAAGGAAAAAAACAAAAGCAAAAAAACAAAGGAAAGAAAATAAATCAAAACATGGCATTCATGCTTTTAACCTCCACTGTCGACAAAGAAATACATGTGATAGTTCAAGAAATCTGGCAAACTTCCTCGGTTCACACAATGGTACTTAGTGGAAAAAGTATTTATATTTTTTAGTAAAAGTGAAAAACTTTCTGAAAAACTGAATGTTGTTCGACTCGTTTTCGGTTTAAAATCTCACCTTGATGAGATTTTAAACCGTTCAGTAACTACAAATGTAACCATGTAGCCAAAAAAGCAAAGAGAAGATGCAACAGAAGTGATGAAGCTTCACTAAACACAGTGTCGGGTCAGAGATCTCCTGTCTCATCTGTGGCTGTGTCTAAACCTGGCTCATTACCCAGAACACCTCACTGCGCTGCTCCCAGTCCCAGGCAAACGTTAAGCTAAATGATGAGGTTTTTTTTAGACCACCAAGTTAAGGAAGTACCATTGTTTGAACTGCCACTGCTCTGCTTTTCAGATATTGCTGTAAAACAAACATAAGGAAGCGGCGTATGGCACAACAAAACATGGAAAGAGTCTACGCTTCCACGGGACGCTTTGACCTTTCCTCAACATTTTCCCTGGACATTGCAAGGCTAGTGACAGGCCCCCAATTTGGTCTTCATGTGAAGACAAAAAGATGGGGGGGAAAAAAGAAAAAAGGCAGATGTGCATTTTAAGAGCCACCAATAAAGAAAAAAATCTAATCATAAAGCAGGTCTTGGCATTGACAGAATAAAGCAAACGGCTAACAAGCATTTTCAAAAACTGGGTCTTTCATGTTCCCTTTGATAGAAACCCAGACAACACCAAGTAATGATCCATAGACGGTGAATCAAACAGTTCCTATGTTAAGGTTCCTGCGTTCAGTTTGTTTGAGAACATGCTGGTATGACTAAAGAACCAGTGTTGTGCTGTCTGGACCCTCAGATCGCAGGAGAAAAGCAGGAGCGATGGAGATTCGAGGAATAGAATAAATAATGACACAGTATGTTGCAAAGACACACAGACACACTCATCGCCGACTAAAAAGAACCTGAGAATGCAGAAAAATCAAAAAGGAGCTTCAGACATGTTTCCTGCAGGAATGAACAAGAACTAAGAACTCTAGGACAACTGGAGGTGGGAAGAAGGATGGAAAGCCCAGCCTGGTTTTTTGAAGCACAGGGCAAAGATGTCCTATTGCCGTCGAGCCTAAGAGGGGCAGTTTTTTTTGTTTTTTTTGGTGGGGGGGACCTAGAGCCCGTCGTGGGTGTTTAACATTTCTTCAGCTCTGCGGTGGGACTCCAAGGCTTTTGTGGTGTAAATATCCTGAGGCAACTCAGACTTGCGCCGCACCATCGCCCGCTCTTTCCGCTGCTCATGCTGCGGCTGCAGGACAGAAAGCAAAAGGGGAACAATCACTTCTAGCTGTGTAGCATAAGATACACAAAAACTGAACTGCAGACAAGACTTATATAATCAACTGGTTAAAAAAAAAAAAAAAGAACAAAGCTTTTACAGCCATGTGCAACAGGAAGTCGTTTTAAAATAAAGAGGAAATGAAGGAAAATGTGGGCTGGTTTGCTCATTTAAATATAATTATTGAATTAGGATTGAGACTAAAGTAACAGCAAATGTATATAATCGGCATGTTTTACTGTCAAACACAAAAGCGCCAATGCAAAGTGAAGCCAAGACAGAGAGAAAGTCAGGTTTACCTGAGTTGCGCCCTCCTCAACTGTCTTTTTTAACCTCTGAACATCTTCTATCAAAGGGACATCCGTCTCCATTGCTACAGGACTATTGAGGTCAGAGGAATCAACACATACAAAGAACTATGTTTGAAAAAAAAGAAAGAAAACGACAACAAAAAGGAAAATGGGGAAAGAAGGTGGAGAAGAAACTTTCAGTTGCATGCATGCAAGGAGGAAGTCAGACAAATGTTTTGTTCTTCGGATTATTTGCAGTCGGGAAGCTGAACTTTCAACAACCATTTCTGGATCATACGTGATGGATGATAAAAACGGGTTCCCTCAAAATCGACATTTTCCATTATTCATAAAGGCTTTTGGGAGTTGCAGTTTCTAGGATTAGTTCAAAACAGACCAAGAGTTAACATAAAATGGGAAAATCCGCGTTTGAAATATTTGCAAATATTTGGATTTTCAAGTTTTGTGTTTAACTTTTACTGAATGACGATATATATATATATATATATATATATATATATATATATATATATATATAAATTAACAGATTGTGATGTTTCAACAAGATTATAAACAACTAAAATTAGTTAAATTACATTTTCTAAGGTAAAAAAGAGCCACTGTGTATCCATGTTTATGAATTTATATATAAATAATTAATTTACATCAGAAAGTCACTAAATGCCAGAGTGGATTACGACAAAGTTTACCGTATTTAATAAAATGTCGTTTGAGATCATTTTCGTTTTATTTTCTTTTTTTACTTTTGCACGTGAGACAGCGTGAATGTTGAGAACGAACGCTTTCATAATCGCTGAAACGCTTTTAGCGGTTTAGAACCGCCAGAGCATGTAACTACCAGAAGCCTGCAAGATTTCTCTCTGCACTGCGTTAAAGACTCTTTGTCATTCACATAAGTGTGCTACTTTAGGACGCTCTTTTCTAATGTTGGTCCCCACTGGTAATTTAGAAAAACCAAATGTATTTTTATTAAATTTTTGTGTGGTTACATATTTATAGCAATGTTATTTTATTTACATGTCTTAAAAATGTAAGGAAAGAAATGCTCTACATTTAGAGGGAATACATTTGTGTACACGGTAAAATTCACAAAGAGATATCCGGCTTACTCTGTGGGTTTGACTTAGCTTGTTCTTCAATCTTCACCCAAGCTTCTTCGCGTTCTTTTGATTTAGCTTTTTCTCTGTTGAACAAAACCAAACTTTGCTCATTTTCCTTTTCAACTCATTTGACGTCCTGCGAAGCATTTTAACTGAAGAGATGCGTCCGATTGATTTAATACAACAATTACAGAGAATGAAAAGAGTCGCATTTGCTTTTTTCTGCCCTAAACTGCTGTGCAATCATCAAGAGTTTCTGATTCATCTCCATGAAAAGCTTCAGAGCGTTGTAGATGAGGCCGTGGATGGTCCTGTCAAAAAGAATACATCACAATATATTAGCTATGAGAAACGCTGACCAGTTTAGTCCAACAAACAAGATCCAAGTGGAATCTTTAAAAAGCTATGCAGCTAAAAATGTTATATTCATTTTTAACACAGGTGTCCTTTGCTAAATCACGGTTCACTTTTCGATGATTATTTTTCAATGCAGTTTTTAATATCCTGTCATGATTGGCTGTAGACTATTGTCAATCAATCTCCGTACTGAGTCCCCTTTACAAAATGCTTCAGTTTGTCAAATTTACATACATTGTGATCCCGATGAGATCATTGTTTTCATTCTATAATACCAGACTTATTTTATATGAAGGTTTGAATTTTGAGAGTTTAAACAAAAGAAAAGTCTGAGCACTACTTTAAATCTCACATCAAACATGATTACGCTGGTCAAATTTACATCGGCCACTTTTGTTTTGACATGTGTCAAAGTCCAAAACTGTGTTCATAGACCTGCTGCTGCTGCTGCTGCGTGTGGGAGGAGCTACAGTCAAATGCTTTTCCCAATCTCATCACTACGTGGAAGACTTGGAGGAGATGCGCCTGAATGATAGCAGCTTTCAACTGTACGTCTGTGTCTGTGACCCAGTCTGAAGATTTACGTCACACTGACGCAGGAAAAGACACCGCCTCCGTCTGTCTCCAGTGGGAGTCATATAGCAGCGGGGGACACAGTGAAAGAATATAAAGTTATAAATTCAGGCTTGCTTTACTTTTTTTTTTATATACGATAATGCACTTTGTTTTGTTTTTTTTATATACGAGCATCTTTGCTATGTCTGAACTCCCACCCTAACCCCTAAAAAATATACATTCCGACACCATGCTCACAGCTTTTTTTAAAAGGGCAAATATGACATCATCGATTTGACAAAGTTAAAATCTAACTGATATGAGCGCTTTGCAGTGATCATTTATGAGTCCACTCTCTTAAATACATTTTTTGGCAAAAGTTGCTCGGATGCAATGCATTGTGGTCTATATTCACTAATCTAGTGAGCATCCATACACTAGTTTTTCAGAGACTTCTGGGAAGTTTCAAGGGCACTTGATTTTGGAATTGTAGATTCGGTCAGCACTGGAGAATGCGCTATATAGTGAGTAGAGAGGGAATTTGGACCCAACCCTTGAGTGGTGTTTTATTTATTTGAATATCTTGAGTTCAAATATATCATTAACAGTTTTGTTTTTTATAATTAGGCCTCAATGAGAAAATGTTTTGAAGTGATATATATTTTACAGGTATATAAATGTGTGTGTGTGCTTTGAAGTATACGGTTTATTACATGTACACGCTGAAAGCTTAGCAAGATAAATTTAAGCTTTATTCGTTATTTGCCCTGTTGTTTTTTCCTTTACTGATCTGATCCGCCTCTCTAAACTATGGCAAGATCCAAACTCAAGTTTTGTGGGATCGGTTGTATCGCTTATAAAAGCAAAGAATTACTTATGCAGATTTCACTTTAGGACGTAACTCCCGTGATGAATGAAAGGCCGATGCACTTGCTTAATATTTATTCAGTGTCGTTCTGAGCAGCCTTGCATGCTCTGACGAAAGACCTCGCAGGCTGTTAAACGTGAGAAACACACCCTTGAAAACACCATGTAAAGTATTTTGTCGCATTGTGTCAAAGAGGTGTGACGTTCAAGGTCAAGTGTGGAGTAAACTTTGGTGGACGTCCACACAGAAGGCGTGCAGAAAGGACTCACTTGTTCCAGTGCGTCTTTGAGTTGCGGTACAGAGCGGGAAACATTATGGGGAGAATCTTTGCAGCGTTGTCGCTGATTAGGCTCATGATGTACTCGTTGTTCCAGTAGTACAAAGCTCGTTCTGCCACCTAAAGAAGTCAGACAAATAAATGAGATACAAGTTTGGTTTACTTTTTCTATTAATTATAAAAATAAAAAAATTGTAATGAAAATGTTAGCTTTACAACAGGCGCTTAAAATCAAAGGTGCTTCAAGATATATATATAGTAGACCAAAAAGATTAGATCTTTTTTTTCACCATTCTCTCCTTTCTATAGTTCTGGAGGGGCCAGGAAATGTAAATGCAGTGACTACATATCTATTTTAAGCACAAAATCTCAAAATATCCTGAACAGGAAAACACAGATTTCCCAGCTGAAGCTCTTCTGATCGTCCGGGGGTGTACCTGGAAGTGTGGACTGGACACACACTTTGCCAGCTGTCTGAAGAGAGGGCTCCTGCACCTTCACAAACTCTGAGGGCTCGATGACGTCCAGGATCTCCTCCAGCTCATTAAGAAACATCACCTCCTTGGGACTGTGAGTCTTTGGCCAGTACTTTAGTAAAGCCATCACGACCTGTTGGGATGACCAGGAATAGGTAGGATGGTTCTTATTATGTGGGAGAAAAGCACATAGCACATGCACAAACAAAAAAAGAAAAGCTTTTTTTTTGTTTTTAAATGAGGACATACCGGTTCTGTTAGAGTACTGTCTTTTTCTAAAAACTGCACGACGCAGTAGGCCAGCTGCAAAAAAGCACCACATTCAATCAGTAAAGGGGCAAAACATCTAATAATCAACATAAAAATGCAAAAATCACAGATGAGGACGAGCTTAAACATGCTTTTTTTTTGGCAGCTTGAAAGTGCAGCAGCACTAAGGCGACCTCTCATGTGAAACTGCTGTGAGCCATTTCCTAGCTGCACTTTTCAGCAATGCCAAACACGAAATCTCAAAAAGATCGGCTGGAAGTATAAAACAGAAGCCATACCTGTGGGTGGTAGACACTGAGTGATTTGACTTTGTGCAGAGGCAATAAAACTTTTAGCAGGAAAATCTTGTGCTCCTCTTTTAGTGGTAAGGCAAATCCGTTGATTATACTGGAACACACAGAAGTAATTATTTGAAAAACGCTCTGGCGCAAAGAAAAATGCAATCAATGTCACTCGTATTTAGTGAGATTTCACACTTCAGAACTGGTAAATAGAGGAGGAGCTTCCACAGTTCATTGAAAACCTCAAGAAAATCTCTTACCTCCCAAGTATTTCTAGTAGTTCAGCTATTCCATTATGGTGCTCCGTCTCATATATAAACCTGAGAAAACAGAGTCTTGTTGAGTGAAAATAAACTGACCCGAATGACTATTTTGAGGCCAAACACCGTGTCGCAAAGAGACGAGACGAGCACTGACCTATAGAAAATGTTATTGATCTGTTTTCTGATATACGCTCTCAGTCCCAGAAACTTCCCATAGATCCTATGGAGAGTGGTTTTGAGGAAGTCCCTCTCTCGAGGATCCTCGCTGTCAAATAGTTCTAGAAGCTGCAAGGCATCAAACGTGAAGTTGTTTTGAGATCTTCTCACATGCAAATCCAGAAAAAGAGATGGATGCTTGACGGCTTTGAAAGGGCAAGTACCTGCATAACAAATTTCTGATCGATGTACTTCTTCGCTATGTTTGGCTGGAAATCGGGCGCTTCTAAAAACCTAAGAAAAAATTCATAGACGAGCTGGAACAGAAAAAAACAGAGGAACTTAGAAGAGTAGATGGAAAAAGAGTTTTTGTAATTATTTAATCAAGAGATATGAATGAAATATTTTGTTCTTTATAGTTGTACAGTGCTGCAAGTGGCTAATCATTAACCTGGAGGTGGGGCCAGGCCGCTTCGAGCGTTGGCTCATCTTCCTCAGGATCAAACTCTGCTCCGGTGGGGTTGGATGAAGGAGGCAACGTCCTGAACATGTTCACAGCAAACTGAAAGACACACCATCATGCTGGATCTTAGTCATCTTTTCTTTATAGGTGAAAGGTCAACGGTTTTTTTTTCTCTTGCAAAAGGACTCTTCTACGACGGAGTTTTAGGGCCACGGTGAGGAAAAAAAATTCTGGCCAACATGACGAGATTAAAGTCATCATGTCGACTTTAATCTCGTCATGTCGAGAAAAAACTCGGCACAAAAAAAATAGCGAGAAAAAACTCGACACAAAGTTTCGAGAAAAAACTCGTCGTGTCGAGATAAAAGTCGAAATAAAGTTTCGAGATTAAAGTCGCAATGTTGCGCGAGAGCAGTGAAAACTCGTAAATTTACGGGAAAAAATTCATAGATTAACAAGGAGAAAACACCGAAGTTGTCTGTTTATCGGAGCCTAGCTTGAAGATGAAATATGTGGAGCCTTTTGTGAAGCTTTATTTCTGGATTATTATAGGTTTAAAACAACGAGATTCTGAACCTTTGGCGACTCAAAATCAGATTATTGTCAGTGGAGCCGTCTTTCCGGGGTTCGGTGTCAGTAAAGCGGACTTTCATATGTAAAATAAGGAGCTCAGAGACACGTTTGTGTGTAGAGGATCGCTGCAGCCTTTATTCTCCTTTTCATTCACATAACCTGAAGTTCATCTGTCACATTACGTCATGAATCTGTCATCCGATCACCAATGCGGAAGTAAACAGTGTTACATACGCCCACTGCTGCAGACGAAGCGTCCCGTCTGATCATTAAAAAACAAAGATGAATGAAAATAGTCTGTTATATTAGCATTAAAACGTTGAAAAAGGCAAAAAGTGCTCCTCCTCAGACGGAAGCATCACTCAAACGTAGAGATCTTGTTTTTGGTGGAGGAAGAAAGGATTCAAGCGGACAGCTGCAGGGACACCGACCGATGGCTTCATCGGGCTGCAGAGATCCTGCAAACCAACCATCAATAAAACTTTAATGAATCGTAAATCAATCAAATGAGCCTCCAGACATTTGGAACATTATCAATAAACATTCAGCTCACCTGTTCAACTACGTTTAGTCGGTCTGCTCTGCTGCTGCACGGTGTTCACCTGCTGCTCTGCATGATGCTCACTTCCACAATAATCTCGTAAATTTACGATTTTTTTTCTCGCGCGCTCAACATTGCCACTTTAATCTCAAAACTTTATTTCGACTTTTATCTCGACAAGACGAGTTTTTTCTCGAAACTTTGTGTCGACTTTAATCTCGTCATGACGAGATTAAAGTCGACATTACGACTTTAATCTCGTCAAGTTGGCCAGAATTTTTTTTCCTCACCGTGGCCCTAAAACTCCGTCGTACTCTTCAAGGATTTATGCACGTGTCTAGTGTTTCCAATGTCTCAGTGTCAACTGACTCCTTTGTGGGCAGCTGTTCCCTGCCAGGCAAATCATGAGACGGTGCAGGTGGCCGACGAAAACACAGTGAGCCTTGTGTGGAATGAAAAAGTGTAAGGTAGATATCCAGCATAAGCTGGGTCTTGATTCAATATTTAACTCATTACATGACCACCCATTAGATCCAGAGTTCTCACAGTAATTTCCTCCAGTGTGGATACCACTCTTAAAAGATTTGAATCCTTCAGTTTTGGTTCATAAATGTAACATTTGATTTGTTCAAATTTGGTTCAAAATTTCGTTCCAAAACAAGTTTCGTCTGACTTTGAACAACAGTTTTAACATTAAGCAAAACTTTATTAGACTTATGTTAAAAGCTAATTTTCCCTTAAATAAATCTGTCTGCAAACCTAATACAGTAATTACACAGGTCCAGCACAGGTGTTTATTTCTAAACGTCCTTCCAAAAATAGAAGTAGTGCATGCAGCTGTTAAAAAATAAAGCACTACCTTGTATTTTTCTGAGACTTTTTTTTTTCAAGCATAATGAATAACGTGAAGATTTCATGGTAAACTTAGTACACATTAGCCTTGTTTCCACTGAGTGGTTCAGTCCGGTCCGGTTTGGAATGGTCCAAGTAATTCAGGTGAGTGTTTACACGTCACGGTGCAACAACAAAGGAGGTCGCCCAGCATCTCATTTTTCCCGCTTGGCTTTTGAAACTTCATATATAAAAAGCATTTCATGTTGATCGAGAGAAGATTGTGGGCTGCAAAGACGAACACAGCTGCTTTCTTTTGTTGATTTTTTTGTTGATTCAGCCAAATCAACAGGTTTCAACAGTAGCTACGCTCTAACCGGTCCGTTCCATTTTTCTATGGCCCAGAAATTGGTACGGTTCAGCTGGCTTTGTGGGTCCATTCTGTAATGAAAACACTAAAAATACCAGACTGGACCGGACCAGACCGCTCAGCGGAAGCAAGGTATTTCTCCATTCTTCAACAAATTCAATTCAATTCAATTCTATTTATATACCCCAGTATTACAACAATAGTCATCTCAATGGGTTTCAAACCGGTAGTTGTGTAATAAACATGAATCATAAAGAACATAAAGTCATAGAATTCAAAAGGTAATCGCTAAACTAAACAGACAAAAGCCAAGAGGTAACACCAAACCTTTAACTTTAAAACCCAGAAAGTGAAGTCTACCTTCCACTAGGCCTGCACAACAAATCGCAAATTTATTGTTATCGTGATATCAAGCTGTGCAAAATGCATATTGCAACAAAGGTTACTTTAAATGTGCTAAAACAATCTTATAGCAGCTTGATGTATTTAGCTAATCAAATAATTCCATTTCTGCATTTGACCAATCGGATGAAGCCCTTTTATGTTAGATGTTCGCAGCCCATGTAGACTACTTTCATTCAATTAATTAAAGGAGGCGGTAGGTCGACTCTTACTTAAAATAAATACCAGTGAAATGGAATTGATGTTTGGTTGGTTTGCTATTTGTTCATGTATCGCAAGTTATATCGTCATTGCAATATTGATCACTAATATAGCATATCGCTAGTTTTCCTCATATCGTGCAGCCCTACCTTCTACACACTATAAAGACACTAAATCGGTGAGATGATCCAAATTCAGCCTGTGATGTTAAAGACAAGCTGATTAGTGGGAACATAAAGCACCAAATGATCATTGATGGATGCTGCAGGCTGCAACACGCTCACACTTACTGAAAATATGCATGACAGTCCATCAAAGCTAAGCAGAGCGTATACTGTTGATCTGACACACATAAAGCATTAACAACCAACTGCAGAACTTTTTTTTTAAACACAGACTATAAGCAAAACTTACGTCTAACAAACTGACACCTGAAGCAAGAAACAATATCTCTGAAAAATAAGTCATTGTATTTGAAAATCCAGTTTTAGAGAATAGAAAATGGTTTTTGAATCACTTTCCACCCATGTGAAAAAAAGTAATGGTAAATTTAATTAAAGATAAACATTTAAACAAAGCAAATCGGAGAAGTTACACCTATATCTCAAGTTAGACATAATTCAAAAAAAGAGAAGTATTGTGCGATGGAATTTATAGAAGGGTAGACTAAAGCATTTGACCATAACTCTGCTCATTTTCTATTTCTCTGCCAAATCTTTTAGACCCCTCCATAAATGTCCTCAAACATTCCCAACCATCTCTTTCAGCTTAACAGCAAACTTTAAAGTCCCTCCTGCTCTACTGACCATGTGCACCACCTCAGGGTAGATGGGTTCTGTGATGACATTCCTGTTGTGGGTGATGTACTCAACCATTTCGCTCAGGGCCGCTCGCTTCACTTCCTTCCATTTCAGGTCACTCAAAGGGTCGGAAAGGAAGTCAAAGAGAACGCAGCACTGCCGCAGCTTCTGGATGAAGAGCTTCTCTTGTTCCGCAGGGGCCACATCTAGACAAAAAGAGTGGGAAAATGTGAGGTCAGTTAAAAGTGAAGGAACTAAGATGAAGAAAGGGACAACTGAAAGAAGCCGTGACATGGCAGCTGAGAATTAAGGAAAAGATTTCTCACACACAATTTCAAACACAACAAGGTGCAAAAAAGTAGCAAAAACAGAAACACAAATACCATGAATACTACAAATGTGTCCACGTAGATAACACAGCCGGGTGACATTTATCTCTGCATCTAGTGGCCAACTTTGTAAACAAATCATATAATGGATAAAGAAGACTGACAGAACGTTAAACTTAAACCTTCGCCTGGTTAAAATGATCATGAGGACAAGCAAAGCTGTAGTTTTTCAGAGTTGACCTCACAATGAAACAGATTGTTGATTGGAATTTACTGGCCAAAAAAAACTTTCACTTGATCCTGTTGTGCAGTCACAAACAAGAACACCATAATTATTACAGTATGTAGTTTGAGACCAGTGACTGTATATAAGACCTGGACCGAGTGAGCGTGATGTCACCCATAGAAAATGAAGTCAATTCAGTCGCCATTTCTCCCAGTACAGACGTCGTTAGTAAGCAGTGATTGGTTGGAGTCGGTATGAGTCATCATTTCTATGTCAACGACTCTAGCCAATCAGGAATGAGCTTGTTTGGAAGTCCGCCACTTGAAACTAGGCTACAAGAAATCTGTCAAACGTTTTGAACATTCAACGTGAGATCACATACTTTTATTGAAGCACCTGATCGGTTAGTTTATAACTTGAATAACTAGCAACGAAGAAAAAAATACCATGAAAAATTGTAGCATTAGCAAGAAACATGTTAAAAACGGTAGCAGAACAGGAATGGTGACTGTACCATATATAATGACTGAGTAATAGCTGTTTATTTCTCAATAGAAGTCTATGGGATTTTGGATGCTTGAAGGGGGAAAAGTCTTTCAGTCCAGTTTTAATATACAGTCAAAGTTTATGATGCATCTTATGCAATTTAGGTCAGAGTGAATATTTTTCCATAATTTTCTGAGTGGTTGTTAGAACAAATCTTCTGCAGCCTTGCTCTCAAAAACAATAATTAAGAATAAACAACTCCATCCAAAGGAAAAAAGAAATAATTGTCAAAGAATTATTTAAAAAAAAAAAAAATCACTCAATAATAAGAGTTGTAGTTTGCCTATTTGTTCATTAACTCAACATTTACAGATCAAACATGCGTTAGGAGGCTCTGAAACCCCATCACAAGTACAGAACTTGAAAATCTGAAATGCAGTTTAAACAACAACTTAAGAGTTTTCAGATGCAGATGGACTGGCAATTTAAAGCAGCAAATTCACGGGAAAAAACTCAACCGAACTGATTAAACTAGAGGTAAGCCAATTGCTGTTCTAAATGGGCAAACAGTCAGATTTCTTAAACAAATTCTATGCACTGATACATCTGAACACGCGAGACTCATTTGGAGAAAATCCTATTTTTGGGCAAGTCAGAAGTTGTCTAATAGTCTAAAGCCACACAAATTCTGAAAAACTCACTTAATTCTTATATTAAAATGATTGATAGCACAAAAAATGAATTGAAATTGTTGGATTTGGTTAACTTACAAGCACAAGTTAAAAGGCTTTTTAAAAAAACAACAGGCTTAACAAACAAAAGCGCTGAAAGAGTTTAATACCAGACGACATTGCGGCCATATAAGCTTTATATACTATTTCATTGTTCTAGAAAACTATTCATCCATTGGTACAAAACACCAGTTGCATATAATGCATTTTTTTTAAATCAACATACATTTTGAATGGAACTGATTGCAAGCAAGTAAAATATACAGATTGGATTGTTGAGGAGAAAAGTGCGACATAAGTTTTGCAGAAAAAAAAAACATTTTCATATCAGTTGGTTAACAAGCTCAGCTGCTGAAACCTGGAATGTTTGCAGACAGACATTGTTATGAGAACCAAAAAAGGGGAAGCAATTTGTTTTTCAGGTGCAACAATAAATCAATCAAGAAAAGAGCAGAGGCTCTCTCTTGCTGACGTGGGTGAACTGAGGCATATCAGTAAACAGCAAGGAAAATTCACCGGAGATCAGGGGGCCCCCCCATTCACGCTCACCGAAGATGCCAGGGATTCATACAACCTATTATTTAGCAAACAATCCAGTTGAATTGAAAATCAAAACAAATGCAACAACAAATGCAGCTTTATAAATAGTTGACTAACCCTAACCCTAAACACTTAATTAAAAAAAGAAATTCCAGCAACTTAGAACATGAAAAAGGGAAACAAAATACAGTTTGGAGTTAGTACAAGGCAGCTAAACCTACTCAGTCATGCCCTCATTCTAGAGAATGTACAGAAAGCGCCAAAGCCCAAGGTGCACAAAAGTAGGGTGTACAAACGCGCACGTGCATGCACGTACACACACACGACATTCCTGCAACAAAGCAGAATTGAGGTAAGAGGATAGATCTCCTGCTCAGACATAATGGAGACTTGGCTCAGACACACACATACGCTTGTGCAGTGTCAGTTTGGTCTTAGCAAATTTATCTTGATGACAGTTTGAGGCAGGGAATTCCTAAGAAAAAGTAAGCCTTCTATTATCCACAAAGTCAAGGAAGACTTGGCATCCGAGCTGATGACACACTTGTTCAACAAGAGTCCTCCGTAAAAATGTTCAAGCTTAATAAATCAAGTGTTAGTGTTATGTTGCAGCACACACATACACACACACACACACACACACACACACATTTCTTCCTGGTTGCAAAGAGGGCTTACAGCTGAGCGGGAATGTGGTATCATGCCCTGCACCTCTGACAGAGGCCGACTTAACTTGCTCCTGTTACATAAGGCTGTCTGTCTGCGTTACAAACTTTCTGTACTCCTAAAATACTCTGTGGCTTGTTGTGCAACAAATAAAAAGCCCACTGTTGTGCTCCCGAAATTGATGTTTTGCACAATGTGACTTCTATAAATGTAATTCATAGAAGCCTCGGGTGAGAAACAAGCACGCACTCCCTCACACAAGCACACCATGTCTTGTGGAGAACAAAGAAAAAGATTTATCTTAATGTCCCCCCTGTTCAAAACAAATAATAAATAACTGGTCACGTTGGAACTGCCGTCTTTAGTTTTCCCTTCAAAAAAAGAGGTTGGGTGAAAGAGTGCAAGCCTGAAACCAGTACTAGACTGACAACCTGCTTGATCGAGGGTACGCTAATGATCAATGCAAATATTGACAGCGCACTATTTATAGCTCTGCAGAGACAATGTGTCACAGAATTAATTGTATGTGAGCTACATCTGATGGACACAATGTTCCTTGTTTTTATTTTCCCTTGTTTCACTATCAGAATATTAACAAATTCAGAATGTGAAGGACATTTATTCCTGTGTTTCCAAAAGCTTCTGACATTCTAGCATTAAAAAAAAAGTACATTGCACGCAACAAGACCATTTAAATGCAGTCTGGTATAAAGCTGCATGATATGAGGAAAACATGCATTGTGCGATATTGGTGATCTTCCACTGACAATTTGACTTGTGATACATAAACAAATGTCAGGAGCATGTGTGTTTACATTTAGGAAGAATATTTATCACAGTTTACACTGTCTTTTGCAATACCCTTATAGATATCACAATAACAATGCATTATTGTTTATTTTTGCAGGCCTAGTCTGCACGCCTGTTTCAATACAGACATTTGGTTTCAATGAAATAATGATGCATAAATGTCAAACAAAAAATATAGACACGCATATTTCGGACCATAAAAACTCTAGTCTCACTGGTAAAAATCCAAGTTTAATTTAAACATAAACTCTTTATCTAAACGATAGATAAAAAACTATCTAAAAAATTAAAATGATTTAATAAATTGAAGCTTGATGATCTTTCGATCTACACATCTGAAATCTTGAGATTATGTTAGTGGTGGTGGAGGGGCTTGTTTGAACATGCTAAAGCAAACACACCAATGTAATTGTTAGTCACCACCGCTGTCACTCAAGGCTGCTATCTTTAGAGCTGAACACTGAACTCAATAGTTGTTCCTAATACTGATCTGAACCCCAAGAAGAACCGTAATATTTCCCTTTGGAACAATACTAAAATTCTGTAGACAAGAACCCCAAAATCCTAAAATACTCCTGATCAGCGTAGAGAAAAAGGGGGGCTCTCAGGATTTGCTGACAGAAAATAGATATGCATCCAGAACGTTCTATTGAATTAATGTGGGGTTGTTGTTGTTGTTTTTTTTTTTTTTTCCTGTTTTGAAATTACGATATAAGTGCTTTGTTGAGAGGGGAAGATTCCGGAGTCGTGTTCTTCTGCCAACACACTAGTGTGACAACTACATTGTAGCAACGATGCTACTAGGCTAGCTAGATGCAACCAGGGGTGCACAAGCTAATATTGGTTGTTATGAATCCGTATCTTGTGTATAAGATAGTAATAAGAATAATAAATAAAAATGTAAACATATACAGTGCAAAAATGTTGCAAATGTATGCGAAGTGAGGAGAAACCCAGCTCTTAGCTATGAGCTCACTTCCTTTGACATCACTAACTCGGCGGGGGGATGGGCAACGAGCAGTTAGCTAGTAAAACCAGATTTTTTTTTCCTTGTAGCTCTTGCGTCTCACGGCTTCGTGCCGTTAGACTCAGAGCGAGCATGTCGATTTAATAAACAAAACGATACGGTTTTCAATATAAGGAAAAAAAGCGATATGACCGTAAACGTCTGAACGCGAACTAATTCAGCAGTTACCGGTGGAGAGGAGCGAAACCACTTCGCTAATTCGCTAGCACAACACAGGAAGAATATTTTGTCCCCACATACCTCTGAAGTGCAAGAGAGCCACCGGTTGAAAAGGCCCGTTGGAATTGGGTGCGTCCACAACCATCCTCTCTTCGGATTTATTGCATTTCAACATTTAAACCTTGGCCAGGAAGGAGATCGACTCAGGGCGAGAGGCCAACCTCCATTTTAACACAAAAGCTGATCAGAAAATGAAGCTCTCCGCTGCTGGAGGGAACAGGCTTAGTAAGTGATGTAAGCAACCAGGGGGCCCGCTGATTGGAGGAAAAGGGGCACAGGCTGCTGGGAAGGAGAGACGTGATTGGTCAGATGAAAACAAGTGGGAAGGGCAGGACTGGAATTTTCGTTTGAGCTCCTTCTATCCACTCTCTGGCCTCTGGTGGCGCTCAGCGAGGCAGGTCCCGCTACAGATCTCGGATCAGATTGTCCTAAATCTTTTCCTCAGTTTTGCTATTAGCTGATGCCTCTCTGTAATCTGATTTAGGATAAGCAGCTGGATGTAACCTCGTAAGTGCGCTTACAGAGGCCTCAGTTAAGTCTGTAGAGGCTTTCATGAGGATTTTTTGCTATATGAAGGGACCATGAATAAAACTGTCATAGAAGCCTCAAATCTTTGGATTTGGGGATAAAAAAAATATATTACGAATAAGAACAGAGAATTTAAGAGCTTTAACCCTCTTCCATTAATTAATAAATAATTAAATAAATACATTCATATATTAAAAGTGTATTTTTTGGTTTTCACTCCACTGGGTCTATTTTATTATATTTTTATAAGCAGTCTGCATTAGTTGCATGCAGCCATTTCAATTAGGGTGGAATTGTCTAAAAGTAAAGCAATACTATACCAGTAAACAGGAAGTGGAAGTGATCAGCTGGGCTTAAATGCACAAGTTACTGCGGAAGCGGCATTTTCTCTGAAAGGGATCATCTGACAAATTCAGCATAAAAATTACAAACCTGCTGCAAAATATTTACTTAATAAATAATGTGACAAATGTAGTGCTGAGTAATCATATGCAGGCATATCTAATGTCTGACAGTCCCGCTCTCATCTTTTGGTCTATTGTAAAAGCGTTTCCACAGGACATTTAATTGTAATTATACCGTTTTTAGGCAAAATAAAATGAAAATTAAAACTGTGTCATTTTCCAGGACATAGTTACTGCAGAGCAGCAGTAGTTCATTAGACTGTTCCATCATCCATCTGTAGTTTATAGCCCTAACCTAACATTATCAGTGCAACAAAAATGTCTAGCAATATTAGAGCTGCATAAGACTTAAGTTAGTCAAGCAATATTATCCACCTGTACTGTTTTGAGCGAAATGCTGCTCCAGGAGAGCAAAGATTTATACGGATGTTGTCGTCTACAAGTAGATGCATCAGAATGGAGCAGATCAGGGAGCTTGTGGCTTGCTGTAGCAGCTTCTACGTGACACCTAGAAGCTTTTTTTTCTTTACATCTGCTTACAATCATTTAAACATATAAATACTCATTTATAACAAATTTAAAACATAATTTTCTTTAAATATATCCTCCATCAACAGAAAAATGCCACAAGAACATGTTAAAAACCAAACTAAACATCCCACTTTCATCAGAATGGGTCTTTAAATGTTGCATTATCATGATTGTATCATATAAATGATGATACAGTTAATAAAAGAGACAGGATAAAACCACGGGGGCATCACAGGCCAGGCGAACAAAGAAGAGAATTTGAAACAAGATAGTAAAGAGGACACAAGAGAAACAGAAGAATGAGTGTGTATCACAGTTCTCAGTCTCACTGAGGGGCCAAAGTCTTTTCTTAAAGAGATGCCATTCCATAGTCATGACAACCTGCAGCAGTTTGTTCTGGACACAGCCGTTTACACGTTAAACGTCTGAATAATTGTGAGAAGCTCAAGAGTTTTTTTTCTACCTGAGTAAATGTTTCTTATTTGTCTTAATATAATTAATACCTTTAGTCTAAAGCCAAAATTGGGACAACATAAATACCCCACAGTGCTTAGATAATATGCAGTACTAACAAGTCATCATGCAAAAACGATTAAAACATCAATAATTCTTTGTTGGGTTATATTCTTTCCTGTAACCTTTAATCAGCAGTCAACACACAATCCTGCCTTCTGCTATAGACAGTACAAAAGATTCATGCTCTTTTACGTTAACCGTTTTTCTCTATCGTATTTTAAAGAAAAAATAAAAATAAATATGCTTGAAAATCAATAAAGTCTATTATTTCTGTGACATAACTGTCTCTGTTTTCAGCCAGCAGGGGGGAGCAAATCTTAGGAGAACCACGCTTGAGCTTGAAATCCAAACCCATCACTAAATCTTTTACCAACACCTGGCGGAACATTCTGGTTAATCCTCCTCCTCATCAAACATGCATTGTTGTCCCACTGACAGCATTTTGTCTGCACCCGGTTAACAGAACGCAAACATCAAGTCAAATAGAATGAGATCTTGGCAAAAACTGTTACGTGACAATAAAACATCTAATAATACAGAAAACTAACTCAATAAAGTCATGCCTGTTTATAAATGTTTTAATTTGCTTTAAAAAATATATGGTATGTTATGAATCTGGGCTTCAAATCAAAAGGAATTCTTTCTTTGAACTTAATTTCTTTCTTATTTATGTACATTAATATTAAATACATGTACAAAGGCTTTGTTTGATTTTTAAGAAACCTTCAGTTGTAATCTGTATGTGTGAAACATATTAAAAGGGTCTTTTATTTCTAGGGGTCAGATTTCATAAAAAGAAGAAAAAACAGAATTAAAACAAGGGGAGACTGCTGACTAGCTATTGATGGGTTGGTTCTGCAGCTTTTCTGCACTAACAGAGTAGTTTAAAGATTTTAAAGACAGATTTGAAGGGAGTTTTCCTCATCCTATTCCCCTCTGTAGATATCATTTTTGCTTTAAGCAGTTCTACACGGCAAAAGTTTAAAATTAGGACTCACTATAAGACTTAAGTTTGGTTTAGCTTGCTTCCATTGAGAGTTATCCCTAAAAATACCAAATGAATTCAAACTGATCCAGAATTGTCTAAGCAAACATTTTTTATAGATAAAAAAACACATTTACAAGCACATGTTCATTTTTTAAATCATACAAATATGTTTTCATTCAGCCTACCTCTGAGGTACACGAACTGTGGCCAGAAGTTGTTTAAATAACTTTCTCCAATAAAACTGTGTTTTTGTTTTCCATGTTCTTGTGGCATTTTTCTGATGGTGGAGGACAGATATTAGGAAATGAAGCTTAAAATTGCATTTGTGAGAAGGTCTTTTTTCAATTTGCTGTAAATCAGGAGCAAAAATGTCAATCACACCATTAACCATTTTAATGCCAATGTGCAGAAATTATGTCCTTGAAAACCATGTTTTTTTTTAATAAAAACTGCATTATCATAATTAAAGGACCACTGGAAATGCTTTGAAAATAGATCAAAGGATGATGAGAGTGGGACCATAAGGGAAGACAGATGTATGATCTGCACCAAATAATAAAATAAGTTTTAATCCAAAACTAGATTCTATTATAGTGCTATATTGAAACTCCTGAAAAATGCTATTTATTAGGATAAGAGTATCACATATCTTAGCTTTTTTTTATAAAGGATTTTTTTCATTCTCATTTTTATATGTTTTTTTTTTATTATTGACTATTATTATTATTATTATTTTGTTTTAGTTGAATTGTATTTGGGGGATTATCTATCTATCTATCTATCTATCTATCTATCTATCTATCTATCTATCTATCTATCTATCTATCTATCTATCTATCTATCTATCTATCTATCTATCTATCTATCTATCTATCTATCTATCTATCTATCTATCTATCTATCTATCTATCTATCTATCTATCTATCTATCTGATCTACCATCTATCTATCTATCTATCTATCTATCTATCTATCTATCTATCTATCTATCTATCTATCTATCTATCTATCTATCTATCTATCTATCTATCTATCTATCTATCTATCTATCACAAGCACACATCTACTCAATATCATGCCACAGCTTAGGTTTCACTGTTTAGTCTAAAATTTAAGAGGCTCCAGACCATCTGTATATTTATTCCTGCATGTTTTCCTTCACACCCTGCTCTGGCTCTGCTCTTACTGGCCGGACACACCAGAACCAGGTAATCACTCATGAGTAGGGCAAGCCTATGTGGAACTCCTGCAGACACACCGGCCCTTGAGGCCCGGGAGCGCTGTTTGTCCCATCTTCTTCGACTTCATTTTGTTTGTCTTATTTTATATGTTTTGTGTTGAATGCTTACAATTAGTCAATTCCAAATTACAAAGCTTATAACTATACAAAAGTCTGCATGTCATACTTTATTCATTTTGCAGGTCATGAACAACCACTAAGGGGCCTCATCGATGATAGTTTTCAATGTCATGGAGTTGTTATTACAGTACGCAAACATGTGTCCCTGCAGCTATTTCTTTATACCTGCTCAGCCTCTTCTCATAAAACCAGCACAGCATGGTATAGTTTACAGGAAGTCACTCAGGCAAATCCTGCCTGCAATGCTGTGTGTAAACAATGAAGCCATAAAAGATTAATGCAAATGTTCAGACCTCCCTGTCTCTTTGAGGAAAAAGCATCAGTGGTGCTAATTCAGTCCCTCAGACTTGTAAACTATATGTTAGAGCGGTTTCTTTCCATTGGTTTAGTTTTTATCAGTTTTGCTGGTCCCCGACTGTTAATCAACACGAGCGAGTTCCCGGCTTGCATGTCTTATGGGGTTTTCTTTTTCATTTCTTACTGGATGGCCCAGATTCCACTGCTGCCCTCAGCCTCAGCCTGACTCAGAAAAACTGTACATCAGAGAGCTTGTTGGAGGAGGAGTTTCTCCCAGGTATGAAGAGACAACTGATTGCACATCCTTTGCATTAAAGATCGAAATAAATAATGTAGAGAGTAAAGATCTAAAGGTTTAAAAATGGCGCTGTGAGGATCCACCAAAGCTGTGACTTGTTAATATGATTACATTCTTTTTTCTGCACGGAAACCAATTTTAATTTCTGATAATAAGGTGGTTGAGCGTGCAGGGGCTTACCTCTGAGGGGTGGCAGCTTCTGAAGCTCTCTGTTAACACTGAGGGGGAAAGTGGAGGTGCTCAACCTCTTTTCCCTCTTCAGAGCCGAGTGTGACCCCGGCTGCTTCACCCTCATCAGCTGAGCTGGGGGAGGCACTTTCTTACCGGAGCCCTGCAGGACAGCACAAGGAAGGGGTTCCTGTTACAAGCAAGGCAGGTCAGTGTAGTTCTTAGTCCTAAAGGAAGGGGTGCAGGAAGAGGTGTGATAAGGAGTCTGCAGGGTTCAGGGGAGCAAAGGATGAAAGAGAGAGGAAGAGAGGAGGGGGGGATGTTGTGTTTAAGGGTCAGGTTCCTTTTCCGAATCAGATCAAGTGATTTTCAGTCATTCAAGCAACCGGATCACATCCGTTGAAGCATATCTGTTGGCTTTATTCTTTGTATTGGATCTCAGCAGACAGAATAAATTAATTTAGGAGGAATAGAAAAATATGGAGGATGTTTTTGATTGACACACACTTTGATTGTTTTAAAGTCAGAAAGGCTTTGGATTAACAATAAGGACAAAAAACGTGATTTGACATTAAATATGTCTGAAGTTTAATGTATTTTAATTATTTTCCTCAATTTTAACAAAGACATCATTTAAAATTGTATCATTATTTTATTGTTTTTTTTCTTACGTACTGTGGCTGTGTTTATTTTATTTTTTTTAAATAAAGCCTGAGTGTCCTCCATAGATAAGATGGATAAAAATACTTGACAATGTTAAGTATTGTACTCAGAGGCCAAACAAAGCATGATTGGCTAGAAATAGCAATGGAGTGCAAGTATTACAAAAAAAAAGAAAGTCATAAGATCCTCCGGCATGTCACATGTGTTTCAGCAGAACATGAAGTTATCAAACCAGGAATAAATTCATTAAAGGGCTTTTAGAGGATAGGTGGCATGAATACTTTAACCAATATTTCAATTAAAAATGCAAAAAAGGTCAAATGAGGCATTAAAAGGATGGAAGTGGTTGGTAAAAAAGCAACAAAAAAAATGCAGAAAAGGACATTTAAAGTCACACTAGAAAAGGATAATAAAAATACAAGTGGTTTCTGAAACTAAAATAAAAGCCTGCTGGCCACTGAAAATTAGAGCAACTTGTGTTTTTTTTAAAAAGATAAATAATCACACATTTTTCAATTGTGCTTTTATGTAACAGATCCCTTTTTAAACTAGTTTAAAAAGTGTTGCAAGCTCTTACCTGATCATCTGCATTTTTACCTCCAGATCTGACCGATTTCTCCTAATTCAACGAAACATTATTAAAAAATAATGACAGAAATCCAAAAGCAATAGACAGAAATGCCACTAAATCCACGTTACCTTCTCTTTTTTGCTCTTGTGAGGCATCTTCAGCTGTGAGTCCCCAGAGGAGGTGGAACTGCGGCCACAGACTCTCTAGATCAGTCTGAGACGTTTACATACGGATGAACCGCGGTGAAGTTAGTTTTAGGTTGGATCTTCGACAGACATCCTGCGCGGATCCTTAGCAGTGTCTCTTAGGGACCGTCAACAAATTACCAAGTGCACATGGTTTAGGAGCCATTGAAAAAAAAAATGACCAGAATTCAATACCTGTGACATTTTCATATAAAAATCTATATAAAATGTTCATCATCTATAATTGCAATACAAAGTGGTTTGTCTGATGTTGGGATGTCAGTGCCACAATTTGGCTTGTTTCATCTCTTTGAGTCACATGATTTGGGAGCTATTAAAAAATGTCCAGAATTCATATGAGAACCGCTAGAATTTTAATATAAGAATTCATTTAAAATATTCAGCATTTATTTGGAATCATTTGTTCAGATGGTTTGGAAGCTTTTGAAGAAAAAAATCAGAATATTAACTTAAAAACAATTTTACTTATGAAATTCATTGCAAAACAATGAAATATGAAAACATTGCCACATCATGTATTGGTTAATTTGTTGACAGTCCCCCAAGAGACATCACTGGGGATCAGCGCTGCATGTCTGTCAAAATTAACTTCACCGCGGTACTGATGAGGCTTTTTTGGGGATGAAACTGTCCATCGGTGCACCATCATGTGATCCAGTCCGCGTTAAGGTGCTTACGCTGCGGCCGCTCGCGCGCCAGGTGTTACGGCATGTTTCAAGGAAACACCAGGAAAATACCAGACAATGCCCGGGACCAACCCCCACTTACCCTAAGTGCTGCTTCTGCACTTCTGAGAACCATTCAAGCGGTTTACAAAACTACTGTGGCAATGCGCACTTTCGTCCACAAGAGGGCAGTGTGGCTCCAAAGGTTGCGCTGAGGGTCGTTTCAACGTTTTTTTTAAACCGGTGTCCATTTTGGCCGACATTTTCTTCCTTTAAATGATTCTAAAAGAGGGTTCCTTTGAGGGAACCTGCTTCTTAAAGACCAAACAAGGGTTTAAACGTGAAAAGGAAGGCTCTTGTGGTGTTGTTTTTGAGGAAATCTTCTGACAGTCCAACTAATCAATTGTCCTTTGTGCTCAATGCCTCCCCCTTTTGGTCAGTATGGAACATTACAGCACACTTAAATGCACTTAAAAGCACACTTAAAACCAAAACAGTTGAATTGAATAAAACAGCAAACTAAAGCTTTGCAAATATGTTTAAGATTATTTATTGAAAATAAAGTAAATTTTTTAATGTCTTTTCTTTTCTGATGTTATTTAAAAAATGTAAATGCATGAATAAAATATGCATAAATGTCGTTTAATAAAATAAAATTAAAATGTTTTCAAAAAATGAATTATGACCCTCTAAAATGGTGTTTTTTTCCAAAACTTTTCTTATTATTTTTAATGCCCAGAAGGTGGCAGTCTTGTATCACTATGTTTTGTTTAAAAAGTAAATCTTGGTACCTGAAGGACTTCCCTGCAAGTATTTTATTTTACAGTTCTATATGTTGATACTTTTAACCCTTGTGTTATCTTAGATGACCCCACCCTTACATTGACGTGTTCAATCTACCATGACAAAGGTGGATAAAGGCGGAAAGATTTCATGTAATCCATGGACACCAGTGAAGATCACAAATCATTGAAGAAAAAAGGTTCAGCGCACTGTCTAGTGGGTCTAGATGACCCAACTCCCAATATTAAAGTGCCTAGGATAGCACAAGGGTTAAGCTAGTAAAGTAAAGGGTTTTTATTAGTAAAACGAATAAGTAAGTAAAAAAGAAATGTAAATTGTAATTTTCTAGATTTAAATTCTTCTGGCAACCTTATATTTTTCTTCATTTTCTTGATGAAAAGCAGTCGCAAAAGAGGCATACCTGTACTCCCATCATCTCATGTGATGGGAGGAGGTGGTGGTGCGGATCAACACCGGCGAAGACTGCCTGTGTGGGCTATAAACAGAGGAGGATTGTTTGCTATTCTGGCTGTCGAGGAAGCACACCGGTGGGTATTGATCAAGTTGTGAGAGTGCTCTGTTCTCTGACTCATTGTGTTTCCATTTCACCCTTTATCCACAATCAGAACTTCAGTGTTATTGCAGTATGATATGGGTCCCTTCATTTCCTGCTGCAGCAACACTAAATGCAACAGCATGCGGGGTGGTGTTGGGGGGGGGGGGGGTTGATCGTGTGGGACAGAAAACGAGTGTTTTACAGGCAGATCATGAAATGAAGAAAAGCAAAGTCATGGGGGAATATTTCTTTTTCTCTTGTATTTAAATAAATTAATCAAATATTGTGTTCACAAAAGCCTGCCCAGAGGGCTAGCCTTCATTCATATTCATTGTCTCTTTCTGTTTGTTATTCATCAGGCAGCTTTTTTTCTTGGGATGCACTTCAGTGAAAATTTTCCAACTTTGGCTAAAGGCTATTTTTACACAGATGCTGTGTAGCATGGTTAGTGAAGTGAAAACTGCCACAACATGGGTCTTCTTTTTTCTTTTTTTTTTAAAGACGAATGCTGTTCAGCCAGTGGGACTAATGAGTGGAACTGCTCGACGTGAGATTGTTTATTTTTCCAGGAGAGATTCAGAAAAAGGGGCGAAGGGAGGCAGAAATGATGCAGCTTGTCAGAACTAGAGAACAAAAGCGAGCCTGGAGGTAGCTTAGCTTGCTGTAATCACCGCACAATGTGGCAGCTGCACAATCATCGCTGATAACACACAGGTAGACAACTTGTCACGCACAACCTTTTATTGCATTATGAAAAGTTACTTTTTCTACACAAAAGATCCATTCTAAATTGTAATTTTACTAGAGCCCTTCTTAGGCAACACTTGGATTTTTTGTTACATTAAAGTATTATAAATTGAGGTGTTTTATCCTCTATCTAAAAAAAGGATCAAATTTACATGAAGATAAAGGGAACAAGCAAAACCTGCAAGGTAATCCCAGGAGGCTTTTTTAAAGGCACATGTAAGACAAGCACTGGAAAAAAAAACAAAAAAAAACCTGCTGTTTTGAAAAGTGCATAAAGTATTGTTATTTGAGACGTGACTGTTTTTGATGCCATTTCAGAGAAGTTTAACTTACTGTGCCTTTACACTGCACTGTTTGCTCTGTACCAGTTAGTCTGTTTTACTTGGCAAGTCTGAAGGGTCATCGGAACCTAACTGTTTAGGCGAATCTCGGTTCACCTGAAAATCAGGTCAGGGTGAACAACGCAGCAAATTATTTGGTTTGATTTCACAACTCACTTAGTCTGCTAAGAGTGGAGCTAATCACCTGGACATATACCGTTAAAATAGCTGCTTGTTTGGGGTCAATATTCCTCGACCAAAGGAAAAAGAATATTAAGTGGAAGGTAAATGTGTCACTGCCAATAGCAACAGCAATGACGAGTCCCTTGGATATTTTAATGACCCCTTTGTGATGCTCAGATTTACAATTTGATCTTTTCTCTCTATATTTTTTTTTTACTGGAAACACAACCCCCGCAGTATATCATATGGCCGGCGGTTTCCAGAATTCCTCGCCAGTTCGTTGCCAACTATGGTGAAGTACCTGGTCTCATGTGTTCCTCGTTTGTTTTTTGAAACTCTCGTAATCTCTGAACCCGTTACTCAAGTTACCCTTCCTGTCTGTTGGACAAGCTACATCCACCAAGTGCCTGCCTGGGTCCAACTCTCGTGAAGATTCCTCAAGCCACGACAACATCAAGACCTCCATGCCACGCCACGACCTCGAGCCATGCTCCGTCAGTGATCCGCCAGGTCCACACTCAATTTGCCATGAAAATCTCAAAGGGAGGTACACTTACCTACTGGATCTCCCCTCATCACGGAGTCCTCCAGAAATTTCCCCCCACTGATCCGCTCATCCATCGCCAAGAACATTAAAATCACTCACTGCCTAAACTCTAGAGCGTGATTTTTCCGTGTTTCAGCGTCTGAGTCTGTTCTTCTCATTGTCAGTCATGACAGGAATAATAATTTAACCTATGATGCAATGTGTCTGTTGGGGGAAGCTGGAGTCCTCCAGAGAAAAACCATGCATGCACGAGAACATGCAAACTCCACACAGGAACAACCTGCTGGGATTTGAACCAGAGCCTTATTGCTATGAGGTAAGAGCGCTAACCACTTCGTCATCGTACAGCCCAGGAACAAAGTTGATTGATTTTTGGTTAATTGATGGATCTTTATAGCATATAATGTTAAAACCAGTGATTATTGGTGTTCAGCTCTATTGCTGGGATTATTTTCAACCTCTTGGAAGTTGGTGGAACCAAACATTGTTTTCATAATAACGTTTTATTCCCAGCAGAGCAGTGAGAACGAGGAAACAAGTGCGTTGATGAACATAGTGGCTGTAATTTTGTTTAATTGAACCTCTTTTAGCTTCTTAGCCTGAATCCAGATCAGATGCAGGATAATTAAATATACATGCATGAAACTAAAGTAACGATTCACCACAGAACTGCAGTTATGTAGCTCTTTACAAACATTTGAAAAGAGTTTTTAAGATTTTAATTTATTTCTTTTTGTAACTAATGAAAGTTCTTCAAAAAAAAAAAAACACACAAAGTGTCACGAAGTGATTGTGAACGGCGAAAGACTGTCCTGCTTAAATCAAGTGTGAGAAAAGTGGAGATGAAGGAACTGTGGACCATTTGCATGAAGATTTTACGACACCAACCTGACGGTGACAACAGAAAAAGATTTATTTAGAGGATGAATGAAATCTGCTCTGATGAGATTAGTTTGCCTGTCACTGCGTTGCTATGAAGTGTTATTAATTGAGTTGAGGCTTTAGCAGCTGCTGTACTTGTCAGATTAATGATGCAGGAAAGCTTTGATTTATTCTCTGTAAGGTAAGACCGAACCAGAGAGCAATACTGAACGGGGGATGTGCCTTCAATAAAATGTAAGCAACTCTACTGCATAAATAATAAAACCAGAAAAAAAATCAGTTCTATCTTAATAGATTGGAAAAAAAAGGTTTTGGCTTGGGTCACTTCAGTTAGGGAGAAAGTTTGTGCACTCTACTGTTCCTACTGAACGCTGTAATCTTTAAAGTGTATACAGAGATGTTCAGCATGATGAAGTGCTTTCACTCCTCCTCGTTCCTCTCAACCTGTCGCCCTCTCCTCGCCCCGGAAGAGCCGGTTTGATGGGCTTGAAGAAACACCTTCTTCACAAAGATCCCCTCTGGGATTCCAACCTCTCCGAGGCGATGCTTTCTGGATGTCACCAGCCGTGCCCTTTTTATTCTGTAACCCACTGCTTTTGTGTGATTCGATCAAAAATCAGCTCATACATTTGGGCTTAGAGCTGACACTGTTATCAGACAAATCACAAATACTTGGTGTTCCCAGGAGTGCTTATCCCTGAGCTCAACCCCTTTGATTTATACTTTTTTAGCCTTTTTACAGAGATGTTAAAGCTTCACCTTTTTATCTCTGAACTTAAAACCTTTCTCGACTTTACATGAAATGAGTCAAACTTTAAAAAAGAAAAACTTGATAGTATGATAGCAAAAATGACAGATATGTGTGCAGTCTTATAATACATGTATAATAGTGTCAGTTTACAAATAGTTTCTTTTAGTGCTGCAAATAAATATAGTTGTTACGGAACACCTATAATGTAAAAACCGTTTTTTTATTTTTTCTTATTCTTTCCTTTTTATATTGTTTATTTTTTGTGCCACTAACATTATGGAAATAAATACTCAACTTCTTTAATCAAAAACTATGGAGGTGTATTGCATTTAATAAAAAAAGGATGATCTTCAGTCAAATAATTTCGTGCATAAAATATTTGCTTTTGTAGTTCTTAAAATAGTTAGAATGAAAAACAGAAAGAAAGATCACTTGTTTTGTATTTTTTGTTTAATTGAGTGCAATACTCCATAAAAAAACAACTTGACTAAAATAGTCAAACTGAATTTCATGCTGAATAAATACAAAGTAGTTTTAGAAAGCACTTGAAATTATTTTTAATATTTTATTCTATTTTTAGAAACTTATATTTCTGAACAAAGTTCAAATGCACCATCCGAGAGTATGGAGCATTTTCAATACATAAAGGGATTTTCTGTGTACCAAAAAGGCTTTTGGAGGGAGGTCTTCCCTTTTCTTTTTAAGTACAAGGATGGCATTTCTCTGGAACTCTTGTTTGGATGTCTCAGTTGAAAGGTCCAAGCTTTTAAAAAATGTTTTCTTTTTGAATAAAATGTTTTCTTTTGGAACTTTTTTTTGTCTGCAGATCTTAAGTCCTTCTGGTTGTTCTGGTCCATGATTTTTTTTTATTTTTTATTCTGGTGTTAACCTAGATGCCAGCCTTCTGTCCTGCAACTATCAGCACTTTTTGGAGCTTTCGTGACTGATCATTAGGACACTCCCAGGTATGTCTGCAGACAATATGCAAAGATTTGCTGTATCAATGATCAGCCTTTAGTATGGTGCAGATTTGATGTGATTACTATTTAATATGCTTGATTTTCCTAATCTATAACTTTATAAATGTGGAATATCTCTGCTTTATGTCTGCTTTTTTTTTAAATGGCATGAAAAGACTGTATTCTACGGAGAAAAGAAGTCAATCGGTCACATCTAAATGATTTTTTGAGACAAACTGCTATTTTTTATTGTGAAATTCACATCAAAGTTAATCACTCCTTTCCCCTTTTCTATTTAGATTCTAGTAAAACAGGTAAGAGTGTAAAACAGTGGCATTCTTGAGTCTAGGTTAATTTTGCATTGTTCAGACCAACTGGGAGTCAGAAAGGCCAAACAATTGTGCTCCAGCCTGCTTTAAGGCCATTTTACACAGCAACTATGTACAATTGAAGCATTTTCCACATATGAAATTTTGGTCTTTTCCCATACATGCATGATACAAGTAATTCATAAGTGTTTCTTGTGTTTGTCAGTCATCCATGTGAGCAGAAGTCCATCGAGGGTTTCAGCCGACGGGTCTTTGCGTGAATTCGGTTTTGAGCTGCTCAATCCGGTTGAGAATTATATAGTTAAAGCATATTTTACATAGTTTTATACTTAATCCTTACCTAAATCTTACCTAAATCTCACACAGTTGTGCACAATTTTTCTAAGATGCATTTGCAAATCTGTAGCTTTCCACGTATGTCGAACAGACGCACACTTTTCTATTGTGCATACAGGGCATGTTAGAATCACGTCATTGACGCACTAATCATTAATGTATATAAACAGCGCAATAAACTCACATGTTTTATGTTGATTTACATGTTCTTTGCATGGTTTATTCATGCTGCTGTTGAGGTTTTGACGGGGTTAAAATTTCACGTAGAGATCACAACTTTTTCACTTTTTCTCACGTATAACAATCTTTATTCTCGCAATATGTACAAAACATACGTAGTGGCTGTGTGACACGGCCTCTAAGGAGCCAAGTCTGGAAGGTCACTCTCAGCCACAGGGAGCTCATATATTTGGGGAAATCTAGAAGTGGCATCACTCTCTACATTAAAAGGAATCAGATTGTTTGATATCCAGCTTGGATTGTGGAGAAACGTCTGATAAGAGTGCCTCCTTTAGAGGCAGGGAGATGTCCAGGCTTGAAATCGAGCTCATTGTAGTTCTGGTCACAGTTACAACTTAATCTGTGAAGACTGATAAAGGTTAAATGCAGACATAACACAATCACAGCATGCTTAACAATTTCTGACCTTGCAAATAAAAATATATCCCTTTTAGTGAGCTATTTCTTTGTCAGCATTTAGATACTGGAGGAGGTTAGACATGCTTCTCCAAGGCTGGGTGTAAACCCTTCAATGGGCTTACCTTTTTTATGGAAATTCTGTTGAGTAGGTTGTTGGAGCTCTTAAAAAAGAACAGAGAAGTCTGGCATTGATTTAGATTGACAAAAAACTTGATAATAAATTTACTCTACATAGCCACAACAATTGTTTTTTATAAAAATACAGGTGAGAGTTAGGGCTGGGCGATATGGCCTAAAAATAAAATCTCCGATTTTATTTTTTTTAATTCAATTTCCAATTTTTTCCCGATTTATTTCCCCCCACGCTACTTAAGGAAAGCAATAAGTACAAACGGCAGACAAGTTCAAGCAAATGTTGCTTTTATTTAATCAAACCCAAGACAAATGTAACGCCCATTTCTGGGATGAATAATAAATAAATGAACACGCTCTTTGAATCAAAGTTAAGATTTTTCTTCTTACTCCCTTTTTGGACTTGTGTTTAAATAATTTTGTCTTGTTTTATATAACTTTTGTTTTGTTTTATGTTTAATTTCGTTATTCTAAATTTTTTTTCACTTATCCAAAACCAAAAGGTTACTTCCTTACTTAAGTCCCAGCTGTGTTTTAAGTCACACTTTATAGTCTAGACTAAAAGGAGACAAACATTCACCTGGAGAGTAGCACCATTTTCTAAAGGATTAACAATACAGCTCATATCTGGGGTCTAAGGTTTTAATTAGATTAATAAACCCCGTCTTCTCCACGGAGCTGATGATTAGGAAGCAGGAGTCGCGGTCAGCCCCCCACCCCCACCCCCCCCGGGCGCGCGCCGAACACAAAATACTACGGCGGCCGCGTCGCAAATGAATCTACCGGTACAAGTAATAATTACAACGCAGTATTCTTTATTAACGAATAACAGTAACAACAGTAACCCTAACCCCTAACTAACTAATGAACTAACTATACAGGCGTTGTAGAATGAGTATGTGTCAAGGCGCGTGCGTGTTTGAGAGGACTGAGCGCGTGCCATGCGAGCGCGCGGGAGAGCCTTTGACTCCGATGGGCTTTAGGCAACGTAGGGTCTCTCTTTTCCTTCACGTGTGTTGCAGTAAACCCAGACCAATTCCAAACAACAGATGATTTTATTTCTTTCTTGGGAACAAACTTCCCACTGTCAGCGGTAGCCATGCTGTCGCTAGCTGCTTCGTGCGTCGATTGTCGCGTGTCGCCGTGTGATACTAAAGCTACGGAAGCTCTGGGGAGCCAAAAATGCGCCACATAAAAACTCGATTTAGTTATTTTTGAAATCGCCCGTAACATAAAATTCGAATTAATTCATTTGATCGATTTATCGCCCAGGCCTAGTGAGAGTGAAATAATATTGAAAAACAACTAATGTTTTATATTATGCTTAAATACAGCTCTTTTCTTTAAGTTAAGGCTATTATTTCAGCCTCACACTGTGCGTTGCCCTCTGCCTGTGTGGCTGGCTGGCACTCGCTCTTTCAGTAGAAAGGGTAAAGGCCAAAGGCAATCAAGTTTGTTGCAGCAGCCTCGGATGGACTAATCGAGTGCTGCCCCAAGAGTGCAGCATCCATTAGATTGTGTCACAGCCAGCCAGCAGCCGTCACACTGCTGGCTGCAACTCATTTGCCTGTTGGTGGGTTAATCTACTTTTTTTCTTACTGTTTTTCCTCTTACTGGCTAGAAGGAAAAAAAAAACAACTGAAAACTGTAAGTCCCTGGCCAAAATAACAAAAGGATTTGTTCAGTGCCAGTTCATTGATTTTACAACTATTATAAACGAACACTGTCCAAAATTGGCTCCTCCCCAGTTGGATAGCAGTAGAGGATGAGCAGTTCTGCTAAATATCTGATGCACATGCTGTACAAAGACTGTGCTATTTTCAGAAATAAATATTATCACTGAAAAGTGCAAGAAAATGATCAAAATGAACAAATCATTACTCCAGCACCAACATAAGGCCTTAGTCCTTGACGAGAAAAAGTTGAGACGATAGCTTGCATCACATGCATTTATGAAGTTTGAATGCAGATATTACTTAAACTGTCCTCCATGCGCAAGATTAAAGTTTTAGTCACAACTAAAGATAGTCACTCTAATGTTACGGAGGCTTTCTTCATTAAGCTCCTTCAACTTTTTGTCTTTTAGGTGATTAGCACCAAAGCGAAGAGCTTCAAACAGGTTTAAGCCCTTTGTTTAACTGCTTAAAAAACTTTATTTTTGTGGGACTAAACATTTTGCTTGATTTATCTTCATTTGGAGTTAATAGCCTCATCTGTTCAGCTCATTTTGTCCCCAAGTTTCATGCTTTTAACCAAGCTGAGTGAGGAAATCTGTGTGTAGCAGTGTCTTTGCAGGGTAAATATGCTCTATTTCATACTCCACATTTCATGAAAGATAAAGTCTGACTGAAAGGCGTCCTCCTGAAATGAAGTACCTTCCTGTCCTTCAGCCGGTCAGAGGCCACTCCTTCCTGCCCCTCTGACTCTCTCAAAGCTCAGTCACAGTCATATTTCTCCATCTCTTTCTCCTCCTCACTCTATCCCCTGCATTCACTTTCTGCCTCTGTTCCGTTCCACTCTGCCAGGGAGTTACTGGGGTCAAAAGACCGGCCTGCAGTCCTGCGCTAATCTTGGAATACAGGCGGACGGAGACAGAAACTGACATAAAGGCCAGCTTTCCAACGTTGATAAAAGGCTGTTCTTCTGCTTCAAACCTGATACCATCTAACTTGACCTATAAATGTTTTTGACCGTGACAGAAAAAAGAAATCCCTCTCCGTGTCTGGAGAGGCTGTAGCACCAGATATGAAGTTCAAATAAATACCATAGAAGAAAATCTAAATATGACATCAGGCCTCAGAGTGAAAATATAAAATTTTAAGCCATTACTTTTCAAATAATAGTTAAAAAAAAATGTGTTCAAAATTTGTCTAATAAATTCAGTAGCAACTAAGTAAAATGGAAATATTAGTATTGTTTTACATAAACAGGGATTATTAGACAAGAAAATCAATGATGTATTCTTGTCTTTCTGCGATTCTACATTTAAATAATTCAGTCAAAATGCTCAAACATTATGTTCTTTTCACCCAAACATCTTCTTTGGAGTATTGGTAGAGGTAAATTCTAGGCAGCTCTCACGTAACTGCTATAAAAACTGATTTCAAAAAATATTTTTCCGATTGCTATCCTGTCAATTCATAGTTCACTCAAACAGTCTAAAATTACATTAGAAATCAGGAGGCTGAGATGGTGTAACAAGAATAAGTAATAAAGTTCTGGGCATTTTCAGCAAGCAAAATAAAAACCTCGGTGCTAAACCTAAGAAGGAATGTCTCTCCAGTAAACATGGTGGAGGGATGGATTTGTGACAGTTTGCAATTTTCTTCAGTGGTTAGAGCTTAGCAAAACTCAGCAAAACCTGTGATATTTTTGGAAGGTTTAGCCTGCAAGAAGTGAAAATCGTCAACATTCCCTGCTCACTCAGTCAGATTCATCAGCCTGAGGGGCATCCTAAAGTGAAAATGCTCGTTTTTGTACAGAAATTTCTCATTTTTGTTTTTAGAAAAGAAAATTATTTTTTGAATATATTTGGAAAAAAAATAAACAGCACTACTAATCCAGATTCTGTTTTGAAAACCAAAAAATGACTGATTAATATGATTCGTGGACAACCTTCTGCTCCGGCACGGCTCTTCACAAGTCTTGTCATGACAGCAAACTCTTTGGGATTGCTCAGAAGAAAGAGTGAATTGATGTGAGGAAGATTTGGTTCTTAGTGTTGTAGACTTCCTGCAGCCTTGGATAAGCTTTCAGAAAGGTGCAGGAGCTGTGAAGTTTTGATTGGAGCTGTCACTGAACAGCATAGGAGGATCTCAACACGACTAAGCTACTGGAGATGTACATGCTGTATGCCAGTTTGAGTGCAAAATAAGGAACCGATTCCACTAGATCCGCACAATAAAAATGTATTTGTTAAATTTTTAATACTTATAATAACTTTAACTTCTGATCGTGTCCACATTCCTTCACTACTTACTACTTCGTGTACTGGGTTTGCTGTGTTGTAAAGTTGTCTGAATCTTCTCTAGAAATTTCCAAGAAATCTCAGCAAAAAAACCATGGATGCTCACTAAACTGGTGAAAATAGACAACAATGCAATGCGCTTGAACACTTTTTCATGTGAAAACATCTGAACACAGTAGAATAGTAAATAGTCTTTGTAAAATGTTCAAATTTATTATGTTTTTATTTCTGGAAATCAATGATGACATATTTGCCCCCCCCCCCCCCCCCAACATCCCACTTGCTCCCCAATTTTTGACCAATATTTGTATCAGTATAGACAAAAATATTTTCATTTTTAATGAAATTTTGAATTATTATTTGCTAAGTTGTTGTATTGTGTTTGCTGAACGATCTGCTCATCTTGACCATAGCCTTTTTTGCCACCCTTCCAAAGCCTTCAGCCCCCTTCCTGCCCTTCCATGTGAAATATTCCAGCTCCGCCACTGCTTTGTGTCCTCTTCTTTGATGCAAATGTGTGTAACATTAAAGGACACTTCCACTAAAAATGGATCTTTATATTCTCGTCACTCCTTGTTGACAGATCTTCTGCTATTATTGAGCAGCAAAACATTTTATTTCATTCTCATGTCAACATTTGTGTGTGTGGTGTTCGTTTCAGGACCAAACTACTGTTAATCTAGTTCACTCTGTTGGCTTTTCATACTCTGGGGTCAAGGCTGGGTTCTTCCATCCAGAGACTTTGAAAACATCTGTTTTCAATCATTTAAGTAATGAATTCTTGACTGAGCACAGATGATTGCTGTGCCTCATTCTGTTTAGGTTCAACTGTGGTTCATATGTTCAGGTACAGATGGATCACTCCCCGTAGCAGACAATGTGTGTGTTTGTGTGTATTTCATTTGTAAGTCTCTTTTAACCTCCACCTGCCTTTCTTGTCCTAAAAACCTAATACCTTGAATTTTCTCTTCAAGGAGCTTCTCCCGTGAAATTAACGTTGTTGGTTACTATAGCAACCACCTTTGTTATTTCAAATACAGTTTTTTGTGTCAGTTTGCTCGTTGAACATCTTCATGTTTACCCTCAAGTGCTTTAGGTATTTCCCGGTAAAACCACAAAATATCAAGTATTTTTGCCTGTTTTCTACTTTAAATATCTTTTCACACTTGATATAAAACAAAACTAACTTAGTAACTTTTCAATAAGATATAATAATTTGCTGAGACGATTAAATATATTTTGGAGTCAAATGAGCTTAAAAACGTCTTATTTTTGGAAATATCTCTGATGAAGCTATTTTTTTTTTTTTAGAAGTTTGACAACTTTATCGGAAAATGTGTATTTTAATTTGTCTAATAAGGATAGTTTGACTGTATGAGCATATGCACAGACATGTACCTAAAGCTTTATTTTAAGATATAATACTTCAAAATATCAGAGCAATATAGCTTAATATGAGTGTATATGGCTAATTTTAAAATTAAAATCTGTCTTGAAAGAGCAGGACATCACAACTTCTTTTAAGAAATTATACCAAGACAAATTCTACTAGTTCTATCAGCAGATCTTTTTACTTATAATAAGGGAAAAACATATTTTTAACATGTTTGAGGAGACCATAGTGCTTTTCTTCTCCAGGACAATCCCCCCCTCTTGCCCTGGCTGTGGAAACACAGAAATATGAGCAATGAGTTGAAAGGCTTATCGGTTCCTCCGCGGTGACTCTGCTGAATCTGCTTTCCCTAAAGTCTTTTTTTTAACCTCCTGTCATGATTTTGCTAATTGGTAAAACCTCAGAGTCCAAAAGGCTTTGAGCACCTATAGTTTTCTATAGCACTCTGCCCTTTTCTTATGCTTTGTCTGAGGCTACAGGCTAATTATGGCATGACGATGCAAGCCTGCAAGGCTATAACTAATGGGCAGAACTCCAAGGCAGCTTCAAATCAAAAAGGTGATGTACCTTGAAACAAAAAAGTCACTCTCGATCTACCCTTTACACCTGACTGTTGGCAGTGGATATTAGAAATTTGTCACAAAAGTTTAACAGCTCTCAGATGATTGGTTATAGCAGGGGTATATATCTCTTTATTCCTCTGCTATCACCTGGCTTTAAAAGTCTATCACCATCTTTTCACTGTGACTTTGGCAAAGCTCAACAGCAGAAAAAGAGCTTTTTATTCTAGTTAGTTGCTGATTTATAGCTGCTCATATGTGAGCCTGGATGTATCTAATCTTGGACGTGGAGCTTTTTCAGAGAAAAGGGAAATAAAATAGTCTTGATGACACCATATGTCCCAAAAGATTACCTTTTTTTACAGTAAAGGTTTCAAATCCAAGCTGAATAATTAAGTAGAGCTTTCAAAATTACATTCACAAACTGTAAATATAATGGAAATGAGGGCTAGTCATCCTATTTAAGAAAAACGTAGCAAGTTTTTTTTTACTTTTTGTTTTTTTTGTTGATTTAAAATTCATCAGGTTCGGTTTTATACTGTTTTTCATGTCTTGGTTTGTTGCTACTTTTACGTCTTGCTGTATTTCACCATTCATTCAAGACATTCAAGATATTTTTGCCAGGTTTAAATTTGTTTAAGTTGCTCCACATCTTTCCGAAGTTTTCTCTAAATCATTACAGTCTATAATTTATAGCAAAATGTATTATTAAAAATAGTCAAAATCTCTTTATTTATTTATTTATTCGTTTATTTAACAGGGACAGTGCACATTAAAAGCATCACTGCAATGCGCCAGAATTAGCCCAAAGGCTATTTTTCATCCGTAGTCCCCGGACAGGTGTTAAAAATTGTCAACCTAAAAACCTAAAAACATCAATACATTAATTAAATATATACATTTACAATTAAATTATCATCTAAAATACATGTACTAATAAAAACATGCACATAGAGAAAACATAAAAAACAAGTATAAAAAACACAAAGGTGATAGAGGGGAGGAGGAAGGGCAGGTGTTAATCCAGTTCAATGTGAACATGTTTGCTGTGATATGAGCCAGTTTTTTAGGTTCTTTTTAAACAGAGTGTATGTGGTGATGTGTCTTATGATGTGAGGGACAGAGTTCCATTCTTGTGCTGCTGTTACAGCAGCACAAGAGTTCCTCAGAGGAACTATACAGTCTTGTTGACCCGACCCTCGAGTCACTCTTTGGGAGGATCTTATTTTAACAAACTGACTGAGTGGAGGGGATGACAGACCGTTAATGATTTTATAGAATAGGCATAGTTTTGTATACTTAATGAAATTCTCCCAGCTTAACAGTTTGTGTTTTTGTAAAATGTCACAGTGATGATGTCTTATTGGTTTTCTATCCAGTACTTTAATTGTTTGTTTGTAAAGTGACTCCAGAGGTTTTAATGCTGTTTTGTTTGCCTGTGACCATGTAGTGAGACAGTATGTCATGTGTGATAAAATCATTGCATGCATGAACATTGTGGCAGCTTGCAGTGACAAATTTGCCCTAATAAATCTAAAATTGGACAGGTTATACCTCACACGGTTACAAACTTTTTGAATTTGTGATTTAAAATTGAATGTTGTATCCATTAAAATCCCAAGGTATTCAAACTTTTCAACAATGTCTATTTTCTTTCCTGCCACAAAAACATCAGCCAGAATATTTTTACGGTTTGTTTTGGAAAAGAACATTGCAACTGTTTTGTTTACATTGAGACATAGACTTGACTGCTCCAACCATTTTGCCACATGTCCCATGCTCCAAACTCTTGATGATAGCAAAAACATAAAACTCAAATAGCTCGATTTAAGAAGTGAATGCCAACAATCCTTCTGTTAGAAGTTTGCATGTTCTTAAATGCAAAGTTTTGATCATTGTTCTGCTGGAAGTATTGTTGTTTTATTTGAGTGACACAAAAAAAGCAGAAAAACATTTCATGGCATTAAAATTACATTTTTAAGTGCTGAAATTGTATTTATTAACTATGAACCACAATAATTTATGGTTGGGTTTTAAGGATTGTACATGCTGATAAGTTAGACTGGCATTCATTGCCATGAATTATGAAACAAAAATGTAAATGTAGGTTCTAAGAACAGCTGCTGGTTTGATTTTCTGAGGATTTGGTGAGATGGGCTAACTTATAAGATTGTTTCCTTTTTTTTCACATTTCGTTTTAAAATTTGTGACTTCCACTTATTACCCTAGTTTTTTTAGGTCACTTTAATCAAAATGAACTACAGTTTGGTACATAAAATCTCAAAAAATACTTGCAAAAAAATACTGGGCTGTTTATGTAATTTGAAGTCATTCTAAGAAATGTATTTGCTTATATTTCACTTTTTGAATGCTTGTGTGGAACTCATTGTTTCTAGAATTTTATATCTCAGTGTAAGATTTCTTCTTCATCAAAAATTCTTGCATGGAAAGAAAATGTAACTGCTTTCCAGTGATTTTCTTAAGTTTAGTGTTCTTTAGGCCCTCTTTTTGCAGCGTAGCTCTTCGCTTTCATTTGGCGTCCATCAACATTTTGGCTCATCCTCAGAAAGGATCTTAACTGCTTGGAATGACCCAACAGTAACTACGTGGCAGCCATGAGGAGAACCTCCTGAATTCGTCAAATTACCGGCAGAATAAGGACTATTTTGTTTTTGGATAAAGGATGCTGCAGCTGATTGTGATGCACATTGTGCAGAAGAGTAACTTAGTGAACTTCTATGCAGGACGTTGAAACTAGTGACGACTGTTCCTCCTGTCAAGGGATGAACGATTCATCCAGTAAAAGACAAAAAGAAGGAAGCACAGGAGAAAATCTGAGTTGAGTGTGAACCTTCTCTGAGATGTAAAAAACAACTTTGAGCCAACTCCCTTCTGAACTGAGACCATGTTGTGGAGCACAGCACAGTTCAGCTGCGTGTTTGAACACAGACACATTCAGTATTCAGGAAGCTGTGCTGACCATCCCACCGGCAGTGTTTCTGTTTTCCTCTCTGGTACCATACACACTTCACATCCGCTGAGAGATATGCTCATCTTTTTTTGTTTAAAAAAAAAAGTAGTATCTTTATATTTTGCAATCCTGCAATCAAAGTTCTTTAAACTGAAAAGGCTAAATCTCTAGATTGTAGCAGAATGGGTGACTCTTACAGTCAAAAGAAACAATTAGATCGCAAATACATAAAAAAACTGGAGGTTTATGCATGTGAATAAATTAAATTTTACTCATACTCAGACTAAATTGATCGGTCTCGTTAACCTCATTAAATATGTGGCTTTTGCTGTCCATCTTTGTGAAACTGGACTTTTATTTTAATAAGGCTGTTATCAAGACTGTCATCATTACATTTCCTCTGACAGAGGTTATTTTTGTTACAATGAAGTAAAAAAAAATTGGAAAAAGTATTATTGTTTTATATCATCATCAACCCATAGAACTGCAATGGAAATACTGACTTCCAACAATGAATATACATGCAATTAAAAAACAAATCTAATTGTTGTCTTACATTTTCAGCTCTCTCCCTTAATTCTTTTTCTTTTTGGATTTTTGATGCAGCAAACAAATATGGTATCCTAATGGGTTAATATTATCCATGTCTCCATGGCAATTTTGTATTTGGGTATTCAGCTCCGCTGAGAACTTTTCACACATGTTTTAGCGACAGTGATTTAAGTTACTCACCAATCCCCATACAAAGAAATGTTATTGTATTTTAGGAATCATAACTCGTGTTTATTTGCACAGTTTGGCCGGGGGTGTGATTTATATGTGATTTTTTTTTAAAACAAATGGTCTCATGCTCGTCATTCTCCCATTAACTGCTAGAGGGCACTGCAGGTGTGAGCATCAGTATTTGCAGTAGAAGAAGACGTTCCAGCCTCTGCTGAGTTGTTCAAAAGCAACACGGACAATGAAGAATTCAATGGATTTAGTCATTTGAAGTGAAAGAGTTTAGTTGACTTGTTAGCATCTTGTCTACGACCTGTACTCTGAAATGACTTATAGTCCAAAAAATACAATGCCGGTAGTCTCTTTTGCATACTTTACATAAAAATAAATTGTTTTCTTCTAAGAACACCTGTTACAATTTAGAATTTTTGGGGCTTAATGCATAAAAATTGACAAAAATAATCCATAAAAAGTGGTTTTCCGTGTATCCTATTTTGTTCAGTATTATTGCCTGTTTTACAGTTTAGCAGTTTATATTACAGCAAGTGTCTACACTACAAGTGTCAACGCAAAATGTGTAATCATCACGTTAAAAAATCAACAAATGTTGATAAATCAGCCAAACAAAACAGTTGTTTAGCTTTTTCAGAGCAACATAACTGTCTTGATAAGAGCCTAAACCTGATTTAGTGGCTTATTTTAACTAAATACGTTTCTTTTTTGAGTCACACAAACCTAACACAGCCGCTCTATAATCAAACAGCAATCGCTGTGTATCATTGCTGTTCAGGCTGTTTCATACTCTGGTGAAAGAAATGACTTGAAAATAATTTAAGGAGGGGGAAAAAGGCAGGCGCTTTGAGCTGTGTTTAGTCTTTAAGCTCATTTACTCACTTTTCCGTTCTGCCCCTGCAGCTGTTTATTGTGTTTTTGCGCCTCAGTCTGCCAGCCAGGGTGCTGAGCTTAACAGCGCAGCTCTTCTGACTCTGTTTTCCTCCCTGTTTAACCAATCTGTTTTTCTTTTCATGCTTGCTCTCCCATGCACTGATGTTGGTAATCTCCAAACTGTTTATTTAAATGCAGAAGGTTAAGAACCAAATGTCAGGTCCTATAATGGAACAAGTAGATTTGAGGTTATTGTGTTTGTGGTTGAGCGTGCTGTGAGGCAGAAGTTTGCTCTCTCGCAGGTCTCTGGCGTATTTTTTTGCTAGAGTGGTGTTCTTAGATGTTTAAGCATGAATTGAAATCTTTGTTTTTTAAATGTGTTTTGTCTGCACACATTGGGAGAGAAAAAGGCAAAAGATTACTGTTTAAATTAGAACATTTTTAGGTTAATACTAATTTATTTCATCTCCATCTTTTACTAATAGAAACAGATTTTCTCACCAAGGGACTTTTGTATTCATGTATTTTATTAATTATAATAAAGAAAAGGTTTTCCGTAACCTTTTTTTTGGACTTTGATCGGTTCCATGGAAGAATTTGGACTTAAAGTAAAAATTAATCTCCATGTTAGTGCTATTTAATTTGCGTGTGTGTTGCACTGAAAGCAATGGGTGCAGGGAGGCTTTAAGGTTTGTGTATGTTAACCACAATTTGAGCAAATTGTTCACAGAACCCCCACCTCTTGAACTGCGTAGTTTATTTACTTCTTTTTTTTTCCAGCTGATACCCTTAGATAGACAAAAGAAGGATACTTGATGTCATGAAAGCATTTCTTTAAGATAAAAATTAAACAAATAAAGATTAGATAGCCCTGCGGCAGACTGGCAACCTGTCCAGGGTGTACCCTGCCTTTGCCCAACAGCCTCTGGGACAGGCTCCAGCAACCCCATGACCCTGGATGGGTTAAAAAAATGAATGGACGGATAGTTAGATTAGATATTTAACTATTTTTGGTATGAATACAGCTCACTTTCACATTAAATACATTATATCTGCCTTAAGTGCACCCTGGCCTTTATGAAATTAAAATTTCTCCATTAAAGCTTAAAGCTCCAATAAACTATTTTACAATAGTTCACATTACATCCATTTACACAGCTCAAATATAGATCATTACAATAATAATTTTGGATTTGATTTTTTCCAGATGCTTAAACCGCTAATAATGTGTATCCATTATTCAATTAGTCCTCATGCTTGGTGATAGTAAGTTATTGATGTAGCCACAGCTGCCCTGGGGCAGACTGACAGAGGTGTGGATGCCAGTGTGCACCTATCACCGGGACATTCATACGCATTCACACACCAGTGGAGGCAGGGAAGATGAAAAGTCTTGCCCATAGACACAACAACATTTGGCTGGAGGGAGTGGGGATCAAACCACCGATCTTTCGATCATTGGCTGACCTGCTCAACCACCTGAGCCACTGTGGCCCAAAGTAAAATTCTTCCGTAGAAGTCCTCTTTGTGCAGGACTTATTCATTCATCTTTCCATATAGATATTTTTTTTACTAGAGTTTGTTAGTTTGGCCTGGGGTTGTTGCTGCAGTGCTCGGCTGGGGTCCAACACCTCACCACTGTGGAGTGGACCCTGTTGCTGTCTGGCATGGGTGGGCACTGTGGGGATGTTATGTGGCTTAGCTGGCTCCTGATAGAAGAGATTCCTGATACAGTATATTGTTTCCCAACAGCAGAGCCGAGCCATACGTCTTTTTATTATTACTGACGTTTTTCGTGCCTGTTTGCATTGTGCGTGGGGTCGTGGGCCGAACGTGTGAATGGGGGGGCAAAGAGGTGGGTTGGTGGGTGTTAATCTTTTATCTTTTTTTTTGTGTCTTTTGCCTGTTTGTAATTGTAAAGTACTTTGAGCTAAGACGCATGAAGGGGCTTTTTTAGATTTCATTTTATTTTTATAAAGAAAGCTTCATTAAAGTTAAAAAAACGTACTTTTCCATAAGCTACTGGGGAACAAACATCTGCATTTTCTCCCACATGAGGAAATAAAACAGGTACTTATCTTATATAGTGATAATTTAATGCGAACTGGATGTCATTTACTCGAAATGTTAATATTCTTCTGCTTTGTTAATCTTAGAGGTTCTGTTTGACACATCAAAACAAAATGTCAAACATCTGCAACAATTATTTTTCATATTTAAACATCAGCTACCTTACAGCTATGTGCATAATGTATGAGTTGTACATTTATTTAAACTTGCAGTTTCCTCATGGGCCCAATGGTAGGACTTGCACATGTCCACACTCTGCCTCAGGACTCAATAATGTCCAAAGGCAGACAGACATAAAGGCAGGTTTGACTCCTGCAGCTGCAGAATCCGTGTCAGAAAAGCCTGGGTATTCATACTTATTTATTCATACTTGAATCATGTTGGAAAACCTCATTTAAATTTCCATTTTGACATGTAAGAAAGGTCTTATTATTACAGGCTTAAAATAGATTTGTTACATATCACTTCTTAATTTATGGTAACTTTTTTTTTAAATAGTTTTTTATTTATTCATTTCATTAGGATCAAAGGTCCAGCATTGAATCAGCCTGCAGAGGTGGTGATGGGGCAAGTAGACTAATGCATAAATGTTTAGATGCATACATTTACATTTGCATTTTTACAAGCCCAAAAAATAAATGCCTGTGACATAAATTTATAAACTTTACCCTTTTCTGTTCTTAAAACATTAGCTCGGTAAAATTTGACTGAGTAGCTTCAGATAAATGTGACCACTTTAAACTTCATGAACAAATTATTTATGAAGTTTCAATTTTCTGAGTAACATTTTATAAAAATTCTAATATTTCTGGCAGTTAATAATGTTTCATTAAGCATCAGCTCATTAAAACCAAACATATGATATTTAAGTACTTCCAGGGACAGAAAGCTCCTCCAACATTTTAAAGGGGTCCTAAAGTATCACAGTGGGACTTAAGTTTGAATGTTTCTCATTGTAAATCATGCTTCAGCTGATTGCTCTCAGTTTGTTCTCCAAATTTCTGTTTCTGAATTTAGCAAATCCTAATAAAACTTTAAAGAAGAAGAGTAATTGTGACATTCATTCTGCATCTCTGCAGATCAGTTTGTTTGTGGGACGGGTGCTGACTCTATTGCCTTTACTCAGTTTAATTAGAACTTTTGAAAAAACCTCTCTCCTTATCAGAGGCAGGATGCGACAACTTCTACCGCACAAGGTTAAGTGCATCCTGACCTTTTGGTTCCACTTCTCAAGACTACCTAATGTCACAAAATGTCACTTAAGTTGATCTAGACTTACAAGATTGGATTCCAACTTTTCTTCCCACCTACAGAAATTTATTTAAAGGATTTGACTCTTGCCAGTGAGCTCAAAGGCCAGATGGAGAAAAATAATGCAGTTTTTGCAGTAAATTGTGTTTTGATACTGGCAACAAAATAATCCAGAAGCAGTTTTTTAAACCAGTGTAAACACATAATACTATTTTTACAGCTTGAGTTGCAGGCTGTGTTTACAGACAAACTCAAATTCTACCATTTATTTGTATTGAAATAGCATCAATTAACTTGAAAAGATTTATAAAAAGACACTTATGCCAAAAGATTGGAAAGTATTTATTTTTTGTGTGTTTGATTTAGATTGTGTTTGTGAAGTTTTTTGCATGTGTGTCACTTTGAGGGAGGCCAATAATGGGAATGTCTGTAAATTGGTCCACAGTATTTTTTCTAACTACAGACATGGTGGCTTTGCAACTTTGTTGTTTCTGAGAGGACATGAGTCACAACAGCTTTCCGTAACTGAAGCTGCACGAAATGTCTGTCCTGTGTTGACGATTGACGCACGAGCTTCAGTGTGGGTTTACGTTGAAGCTAATCTATAGCAGCTGCAGTTACCATTACTGCCTTCATCTCGTCACAGTTTACTTTAAAACGATAAATATATGTCTTTTGTTTGTTTCAGCATCTGTGCTTGATTTAAATACAAATGTCAAATGTGCTTTGATTGTCACATTGACTTCTTGGTTGTTGTCAAACTTTTCTCTGTGTGCTAGCTTATTCTGTTTAGTTTAGTAATTACCTATTAAATTTTATGACTTATTTAATGTTCTTATACAATTATCGATATGAAGCCCATTGAGACAACTATTATTTTAATATTGGGCTATTCAAATATAAAATTGAATTAAAATGAATTGTTTTGTTTTTTTTGTTCCAAAAAATGCCATTGACATAAATTGTCTTTTTATGAATGCATCAGTATCCTAAAAACATATTAAACAAGTTTGATCCACCATTTTTTTGTGGTTGATTTAACATTAAAATCAAAATGTGCACAACATTTTAAAAGTTTCAGAACACTTCAAATATCCAAGTGTTTTTCTTTCCCAGTACAGGATGGTAAAGTCCAATTGTTAGCTGAATTACAGTGTACATTTCAGAATGTCACACAAAGGCTCTTTTCTAGGAACCATAAAATGGATTCAAAATTGAAAGCTGTTCTGCAACAGCAGAAGCTGATCAACCCTTTAGAGCTGGTCATTACTATTTGTTATAACTTTTCTTCATGACTGGTCTTCTCTGACTGCAAAAGAGCAGTAATGGAACACACTGTGGTACCAAATCATCATGAGCTATACTTGAGCAGCATTGTATTGTTAAAAGTAGTGTACTTTCTTTCCAAAAAGAGCCAGAAAAAGGCAAATAATAGTGGAAGAGCAACAGAACATGATAACAAAAAAAAGGGTGGGTTTTTCTTACTACAAAGAGAGTCATGGTATCAGTGAGAAAAGTTTCCATCATCATCAGAAACTGCTGAACTGACAGGAAGAAGTTTGGGAAACCTAAAGTCACAACTAAATCACAGGCCGAATTTCGGCACAACAACAGCTTGACTGTGTTTTAACTCTGAAGAAAAGACATGGAGCTGTGGGCTTGGCAGAACAAGTTGCAGCAAGAAAGGCATTAGACAGAATAAGACAAAGACATTTCTCTGGGCAAGGAAACACACACCTATTGGAGATTGGAAAAGGTGTTATGGAACAATGAAGAAATATTAAAAAGCTGTGCGTTATTGTGCAGAATATTTTGAATATTGTCAAAAAGGTGAAATGATGGCTCCACTGCGGGTCTCATCATGTGTCAAACGCAGAGGAGGAACTGTGATGGTATGGGGATTTTCTTTTGATCTAGGGTCAGTAACTCACACAAGAGAGGAGGCAACCTATACACACACAGCTACAGCGTTGTGCAGTACCATATACTTTCCTCTGGTATTATGTATATATTAATGTACATTCACTGGCCACTTTATAAGGCACTTGTCCAACTGCTCGGTAATCAGCCAATCACATGGCGGCAACTCAATCCATATAGGCATCTAGACATGATAAAGACAATCTGGTTACAACCGAGGTCTGCAGAAGAGCATTTCTGAACACACTACAAGTCCAACCTTGAGGCACCCCACTGAGACCACACTGAGTGCCACACCTGCCAGCTGAGAACAGGAAGCTGAAGCTACAATTCACACTGACTACCCAAAATGGACAATAAAAAAAATTGGAAAAACATTACTTAGTCTGATAAATATCCATTTCTGCTGTAACATTTGTAAAGTAGGGTCAGAATTTTTCGTCAACAACATGAAGGCATTGATCTATCCTGCCTTGTATCAACGGTTCAGGCTTGTGGTGGTGGTGTTGTAATGGTGTGGGGGATATGTTATTGGCACACTTTGGGCCCCTTAGGACCATCTGAGCTTCTTCACAACACCACAACCTACCTGAGTATTGTTGCTGACCATGTTCATCCCTTTATGATGGTGACAGAGCCTTTGCAGCAGTGGCTCCATCCCTCTGGAACGCCCTTCCCCTCAGCCTTAGATCTCTTTTCTTTTAAAAAGCAGCTAAAAACCTATCTTTTTAAAATTGCTTTTTCTTAATTCTTTTTTATAGTCTGTGTTCTACCATGTTTTACTGTGTTTTATCATGTTTTACTCTGAAGCACTTTGTGATTTTTATCACGAAAGGTGCTATACAGATAAAGTTTATTATTATTATTTATGACCACAGTTAACCCATCTTCCGATGGCTACTTCCAGCAGGAAAAGGCGCCATGCCATAAAGCTGGAATCATCTGAGTTTGGTTTTTTGAACATGACAATGAGTTCCCTGGACTCAAATGGTAACCAGATCTCAACCCAATAGAGCACCTTTGGGATGTGGTGGAACTGGAGATTGGCATCATGGATGGGCAGCCGACAAATCTGCAGTAATGCTATCTGTTAATGCGGACCAAACATTCTCAGGAATCTTTATAGTACCTTATTGAATCTATACTACAAAGGATTAAGGCAGTTCTGAAGGCAAAAAGGGGTCCAACCCAGTACTAGCAAGCTGGACCTAATAAAGTGGCTGGAAGTGTATATCTTAGTTAGTCAGGTGTTTGTCCTGCAATAGAATTACCACTCAGAAAGTAAATTCAACCTTTGCCACGTGAAGAGATTTTCTTTTTTCCGCCCAAGATGAATATGTGCTTTGAGTATAATTTCCAACTATGATGTTTTGTCTTTAGCACTTTATGGGGCACTTTTGACAGGTATACTCATATTATGGTTTTGTTTTGTGCAATTATTTGGAGTTGGTTATTGAAGAAAATAGTTTGATATTTTGTTCTTGATAAATGTGTAAGGAGTCTAAAGAAGTTTTCTATTTCCTTCACCACCATTGACTTCATTGCTGGCAAAGCTACAAAGCTCAACATGCCAGAACTATCTGAAGGGAAAAAGACTAAATAATAAACTTGTTAACATGGAGTGATCTGCAGTTTTGAAACTTCAGTTGTGCTGGTTTTGGATGAACTAGACAGAAGAAAGAAATAAAAGCAACCAACAATTGACAAACATTTACGGAAACTTGTAGGAAACTTCAAAACAACTTTCTGAATTTTAAAAATTCTGTTTTAAAAAACAACATTTTGTTAGTGTGTTCATCCATTCAATCTGTAAAAGGAGGCTGCTGGGATTAATTTAAAATTTAGATTACATTTCGATCTGTACATTTATTCCAGGATTTCTTCGTATAATTTTCTTTCTTTGCAAGATGCTTTAATGTCAGTGTAGCGAGACATTAATCTGAACGTGTTTTAAATAAAACACTGAAAATATTGAATCATTCTAAAAGTTTCCACCAATTGTGTTGAAGACTCAGTACGTGTCTAACACCCAGCATGCTTTCAATTCACCTGTTATTGTAGCTGTACTCCCCTACTGTATTGTTTAACAAATTCAGATTTACAAAGTACCTTATTAAAACACATTTATAGGCCTCTGTGATTCCCAGAGGCATAAATCAATAGCTGGGAGGATGCTGGTGTTACATTTAATGCTGGATCCTGAATAATTAGATTGTGTTTGTCTAACACTATTAAACGAGAGACCCCTATAAATCGGGAAAGTACACACCAGCTTTCTTTGTGTGGCTCGGTGCATTTGCTAATTAATTTGATGTTGTGAAGGTTATGTTTACTCTTGTCTTGTGACATTTTGATTATTTATTTAAACCAAAGATGGGGCTTTTAAATGAAAATGTGAAAGAGAACAAGTTGTGCTTTTTATGATCTAATTAGAGGCCAGAGTTCTCCTGAACCACACATAAAAAAGATGAGTGTTACTGTTGCTTCCCATTAACAACTGCAGCTAGTACATGACAGATTCAACAGTAACATATAGCAGTGTGGAGTGAATTTCTTCTAGGAAGTGCAATAAGACAATGGTTCAGTGCTCCAAAGCAATAATAAACACATGGAAGGAAGGAATGAATGATACATATATCTTAAGTGGTATTTATGAATGCACTTTCTAATGACCAGCAGCAATGTTTCAGGAGATTACAACATCTGATAGCACTCAAGTGTCATGAAAAAAATCATGAATACTCAGTGGTGGGTCGTCAGGGCCTTCAAGGTCTTCTCCGGAGTCCTAAAAAAATCTGAATCATGTCTTAATTATATTTTGTCCATGGATACTCATAAAGTAATTCCAAATGGTCTGTCTATTCTTCTTTATTGTTTTTATGATAGTTTTAATGATAGTTATACTGCTTCCAGACAGACATGCTAATTTTGGAGCATTTAACCGATCGCATTTTTCCACATCAAATTAATACACACAGAACATTATTAGAACATTCTACCACTGTATGGTCACGTGTCTTTGCAAAATTCAGTGTTTCCACTCATTGGACTGTAATGGTGGATTGACAATTTTTTACTGCCATCACGTGTCTTACTGTGACGAAACGTTGTTTTATGTTATAGTAAAATAAATCTACCGTGCCTTAATCACAATGTTATTTTCCAATATTGATTATAATCAATTAATGTAAAATGATTTTATATTGGTATGGGTAGATTCGATTAAGACTTACCCTCAGAAAGATCAATCTGGTTGGTTCATATGAATATGATTCGATTTACTGATTAATTGTTACACCCAACACAATTCTCCCAAATTGAAGTTTGTTGAAAATGACAGTAATTTTAGGTAGGTGCAGTTCATCAAATGACCACTGGGGGACTTGTGCACAAGTGAGGCAAGCTCCACACTTTTCTCTGTTAAACAGTCTCAGTTCACAAGAGAAATAAACATCCTCAAAAAAACATTTTTTTCTCCATTTCAGGATTTTATGGATGTGTAAATTTGAAGGTCTGCACAGTGATGCAGTGGTTAGCGCTCTTGCCTCAAAGCAAGAAGGCCCCTGGTTCAAGTCCCTGCTGGGGTACCTGAAACAGAACAACAATGGGGGACCTTTCTGTGTGGAGTTGGCATGTTCTCCCCGTGCATGTGTGGGTTTTCTCCAAGGACTCCGGCTTCCTCCCACCGTCCAAAAACATGCTTCATAGGTTAATTGGTCCCTCTGGTCAAACTCAAGGCCCGGGGGCCAAATGTGGCCCTCCATGTCATTTTATGTGGCCCGCGAGAGCATAAAAGTTTTTAATTTCTTAGAAGTAAAGAATAAAAATTGGTGTGTATTTATTTATATTTAGGGAGAATTGGACTTGAAATATCAGATTGGGCAACTATACATTAGGACTTAAACATTGTCCATATAACCTAACCTGACAGAATCAAATTTAAAAGGATTTATGATAGAGTAACAAGAAAACATATGTTTTCTATGCAACTGTAATTGTCACTTTAAAAAGTTATAGTAAATAAATAATAATAATAATGTAATAGTAATAATAATGTTACATTTATTTTTACATTACATTTAGTTACATGTATAAGTTATATCTGGCCCTTTGAGGACAACCGTTATGCTGATGTGGCCCTCAGTGAAAATAAGTTTGACATCCCTGCTCTAAATTGTCCATAGGTGTGCATGGGTGTGTGATGTGTGTGACCCTGCAACAGACTGGCGACCTGTCCAGGGTTTCCCCTGCCTTCGCCCATAAGTGGCTGGGACAGGCTCCGGTAGCCCTGTGACCCCGAAAGGGATAAACGGAAGAAGATGAATGAATATAAATTTGAACTTTTATGCATCCATCCTTTCATTTTACTCTTGTTCTTATACGGCCCACAAACTAGGGGGAGTTGTTTTGTGATTGGCATTTGAACATCAAATCTTCACAACAGGCTTCTCTTGCGCTTTTCAACAACTGCAAGGCATTTTTTTTGTTGTTTTGTTTTTTTGCTGAGAAAATGTGGTTCAGGAAAATTTTTGCAGTGCGCGACAATAAAAAAAAAGGTTATTCTTGTTTTCAGTTGTTTTTTAATTGATTATTTTCCATTAGGCATACCTTTCGAACCACTCACCTCCATTCCTGTTACACATTGATGTCAAAATGTTACTGGAAAGCAGTCCTTCTCCCCTGTGTGAGCCATTAGAGGATCAGAATGAAATATGACACATAGAACATAAACTGTCTCAGTGACTTTGAGGATTCCAGACATTCCATTACTATGTTTAGCGTCATTAAATGCTCTTAAACGTGACACTGTCCCCCACAGAAGTAAAATTAGAATCAACCCAGAGCATTAAATCCTAAATAAAACAAACTCGATGTCCAGTTGTGTTTGTTAGTGTCTTTTGTGCTTCTTCACACTATTTTGGAAGAGTTTTCTAGAGAAAAATGTGTTGCCATGACGCTCAGATATTAAATATTCAGACTGGACATATTCCAGTTTCAGTCTGTGTAACCAAAACAAATGGCTCCACTGGAAAAATATCAGGTTGAAATGCAAAACACTTGACAATTTCTCCCTTCCTTAAAGCAAGTATTTGTTGCAGTGACCGCACACTAACACCTCCCTTTAGGAGTAATTGCTTGTGGAGACACAGAGTCTTTCCTAGTAGTTTTCCATGGAAACATATGGCAGCGGACGCTGACGGTGTTACATAGAGATTCAAACAACATACCTTTCTTGGCTTTTCCCTTCAGCAGGGTTAAATACGGTCACTAGTTTACATTTATGCTTGTACACAAAAACGAAACAAACAAAAAACTAGTTGTTGTTTTGAGCAACAAATTGAATTTAACCCCTGTGAGTTTCTATTTGTGAAGAAGCTCAACAAAGGACACAATAACATTTTTTAAAGACCCACTCCGATGAAATGGTGATTTTGGTATTTATATGCCACATTTACACCAGGCTCCAAAACACTAGTCAATGTAAACGCATGATATGCGCATTTCAGACTTCCACATTTAAACGCATCACTGCGTACGTTTTAAGTCAGTTTTCTGGCTCCTCGTACCTCGTACAAAATGTGCTGCCATTGAATGAGTGACAAAAGTGAAACCAGTTAAACTTCGACCAATCAGGGACTCAGGTTTGATAATGACGTGTGAGTAGTATCCTTCTGAAAACACACAAGTGCTAACCATTTGAAAATTGATCATAAGGGAGAAATTAATTATTGCGGTTTGTGCTTGGCTGGAATTTTTATGACTCCAAGTATTTCATATATCTAAAAAGGACTGTGAAAGAAAAAACCTGGAGCACGAATTCTGAGATTTGCACCGCTTTGACATTTTGCAACAAGCTGCGAGTTCATATGCTAGTATCGGGTAGGGTCAGTCCAGAGTGAACATCATTTGCTAAAGTACGTACAAAAAAACACGTTCAGCACGTTCTTGAATGTGTCACACATTGCTGCTGTGAATGTAGCATTATGTTCTTTTAGCATTTATGTAATGATGGAAAACATATTAGGTAAAAAAAAGCTGCTCCATGTCAACAGTCTCACCCACACCTTCAAGGCAAATTTCTGAAGCAAGTCCTGCTGCTCTGCAGAAAGTCTGTCCTAGAAAACAACACATAATCACAATTAAAAGACCACTGGGAATGCTCAAAAGATGATCGGAGTGGGTCTCTAAAGATTTGTGCTTCAGTTTTATAATGCTCACAATGTTGATTGGTATCAATGACACATACAAATAAAGAACTAGCTTGGCTTAAAAGGATCAGAAGTTTCGTCTGCATTTAATGAGTTTCTGGAAAGCCTGCTTGAACTCATCGTTGAATGCAGTGTAGATAACTGGGTTGATAAGGGAGTTTAGGTATCCAAGCCAGGTGAAGAGATCAAACAGAATGGGGTGAAACCAGCATTCCTTACATATGGCCATGACCAGCGTACCAACAAAGAATGGGAGCCAACAGACGATAAAGGCACCCAAAATGATGCCCAGCGTCTTGGTGGCTTTCCTCTCCCGTGCTGCACACAGACGTTTCCTCTCCAGCACGCTGTCTGCCAGCTTTACTTTCACACTATTCATGAACAGAGGTGACCCTCCACTTCTTGTGCTGCCAGAGTGTAGGTGTGCTTCCTGGTGGGAGGCAGAATTTAGAGAACAGAGAGATGAGCCTGCAGAGGTCTGGATGAGCTGTGCTGTGGTGAAGCGCTTTCCAGACGAGCAAGGGGTCTTTAAAATGCGAGAACGTGCAGCCATGTAAATCCGTCCATAGAGGATGATGAGAAGCACTGTGGGAACATAGAAGGCGCCGAAGGTGGAATATAGGGTGTAGGAAATCTGATCTGTATTCACCACGCACTCCGTCAGTTCCTCGTGTGCTTTAGCCTGCCGCCAGAAAAGTGGAGGCATGGATATGGATATAGAAATCACCCACACAACCCCGACCATCATCGCCGCGCGGCGCATGGTGCGACGCTTCGGGTACTCCAGCGCGTCTGTGATTGCCCAGTAACGGTCCAATGCAATCACACACAGGTGCAAGATCGAGGCCGTGCAAAAGGTGATGTCAGACGATAACCAAATATCGCAAACAATCTGCCCCAGGGACCAGGTTTTGCTGACAGTGTAGAGGATGCTTATTGGCATGACTAAAATAGACACCAACAGGTCCGTGACAGCAAGAGAGCCAATCAGAAAGTTGGCTGGTGTGTGGAGCTTCCTGGTCAGAAAGATGGTGGTGATGACGAAGGCATTGGAAAGCACAGTAGCTAGAGTAACAAGGGCTAACAGGACAGACAGGGAGACCTGGAGGCCAAGGAGCATGTCCTCACTCCAGGTTGGTGCTGCAGACTTGTTGGAACTCTCTGTACTGTTATAGGTGAAGTAATCCAAAGAGCTATTCTCAAACTCCATCTCGCCTTGACCCCTCCTTTAAGACAGTTCAGACCATTGCTATAAATTTAAGCCCCATCTTGCGTTGTTCTGAAAAAAAGGCAGCACAGTGGTGTGGCACACTTGGTTAGTCCTTCCTTTTAACGTGTCTCTTTGTTTTTCAGCTTTGTCATGGTAGAATAAAGTTATTTCCAAAGATCAATCATTTTGAGCTAAAATCTTTAATTCTGTTGCTTCAGTGACAAACTGGTTTTAGTTCTGAAGTACCCCGTGTCCCTCCTGCAGCAGTGGGGAAGCCAAGTCCTAATTTGTATTCCGCTGCAGACTGGCTCTTTCTTATCTCATCTCCAACCAGCAGTCAGCAGGAACCTACACCTTCAGACATGGCTTTCCAATCTATCAGAGGCTTTAATAGGCTCCTCCTTTCCAATAAAGCTAAACACGCAGCTGCATGTAGGACGAAGATGACGGCAGATACAACAGTTCCCTTGTCTCTTATCTTCACAGTGGTCCACATGAGGCCTTCTGAATCGAGGTTTGTGTTGAGGCTCGGCTGTGCCTGCTGCGTCTGGGGATGTTAGGAAGGCAGCACATCACAGCCACACGTTCTAAATTAATACCAGGCAAGGGACAGCTTTGTTAGGGTCTGTTCTGTAGGGATAATTGTTGGCTACCCATGACTCGGCCGTTGAACACTACTATGGCAGAATTTGATGATCAGAGAAGGTTTTGATTCTTTTTTCAACTCCCAGTGTTTTTTTCTGTGACTGCTCTTTCCTCAGATGAAACAGTTGGATCCGGCTACTTCCGTGTCTTCTGGACTTTCCGTCCTGTGTGAGAAAAATAAGATGTAAAAAACGAATGCATTACATAATCTGTTTCTATTTACAATTTTACACAAATTTGCGGAACCTAGATGACCACACTCTTGTTAAAGAAAATAAATACACCCACAAATTATTGTTTAAATACTTTATAAACTTTAAATTATTTTTATTATCAAATTTATGTCCAGTGTGTTTCCCAGACCCCAACTTTTTTACTACTTACTTAAAAAAAACCTGTAAAATCAGCCACAAAGACTAAACTGTTGATTATTTTTTACTTATACCATGATTAAAAAAGTAATAATCCACGGTGATAATAAAAAAAGAAGTACTGGTCACATAGTTTAAATGTTCTATAGCACTGCGCTGGCTTCTTTAAAAAAAACATTTGCATCATCAATTGGACAAAAACAAATGGTATGAGGTGAACTTTCTCTCTGAACTGATGCTTTATTTCACCTATCATGACGATCAGCATATATATCACTTTCCTTTGCTGCTGCAGTTGAGGTCAGTGCCAAATCATCAGGCTAAACTGCAATGCGCCGCACCACAGGACAAATAGTCCGCTCTTTGTGAAAAAAAGTGATTTCAACCAAAAAATAGGAATGAAGTACTACAAAATTATTGAATTTTCATTTCTTATGTAAGTGACCATGGTATAAGCGGGATAAAGGCCTTCGACGTGTGCATTCTCAGAAATCTCTGCGGAATCTCTGCGGAAACTACGCGTCGGACGGTTCAGGCTTCCACAGCGTGCGTTAATTGCTGATAATGCACAGTTTGTCGGACATTACCCTTAGAAATACTGTTTTAATCTTCATTTTTTTTAACATGTCCTACATCATGAGGAAAATAATGACACTTTTTTTCAATTCAAACACAAGAAACAAACACAAAAACCACAATTTTCATTGGAGTGTGTCTTTTCTCCATCAAAAGTCAGCGCCCCTGAGTTCCTGACATTGCATGGCGACCTTAGTTCACGATCAGGTCACATCCTGATGGGTCATTCAAGTCATTCAAGAACATCTGTACTATGATAAATTTTCCCTGGAGTAAAAGCAACTCTTCCCCTGCACATAAACAGTTGACAATTGAAAAAGTGACAATGTGAATGCTTGAAAAAACAAAACCAGTGTCACTCATCATGGTTTTTAGTACTCAGACACTATGCACCAATTATTTCATGCAAAATTGGAATGCTTCTAATATTTGTACCCACCTTTTTTATTTTCTCGCTTTTTGAACTTTAAAGCAGAAGAAAATATTTACTGATTTTTCTATACTCGAGTGTTTGAATGAACTTATTAGTGACAAACGCAGTTTATGAAACAAGTAACTGAATGTTTTCTACCACTGAGTTCTCAGGAAACCATTCTGTCTCTGTAATTCCTAACATGCATAAAATTGGAACTGTGGTGGTACAAAGAGAAATAGCCATGTTGCCTTCAGGCCAGAATAGGAGAACATTATCATAGGGTGACATGCTGTGACTTACTTTCAAGTGCAGAAAAAAAAAGATTGAATCTGAAATATAGAAATGTGGCAGTATGTCCTAGAGGGGATAAAGACTTCAAATGATATTTAATCACCTCATAAGACATTTTCCCCTCCAGGTATTCATCCTTACAGGGTTTTCTTTATTTTATTATTAATAAAAAGAACAGCAAATTTTAACTACTCATATTTCCTGACAAACTTTGTTTCTTAGCCAAGTAGACAATGTGCACAGTTTATGAAATTATAGTACTGCAAGAAAAAGAAAAAAGTTAGTAAATACATGCAATCAATTAAAAAAAGTAATTGCATGCTTTAACAGTATTCTTATAAAATGTGCTTGAGCAGATTTTTAGGGAAAAATGTTCTTATCAAAGCACAAAGACGTTTCTGTGACTTCGGGAGTAAAGAAGCTTTCTGTTAATCACATTTGCTGGATTTAATCAATCAAACTACATATTTTCTTCAAAAACAATCAACCCCCATTTGGTTCTGATGGATAAATGTGTGATTTAAAAATGTAGATAAAGTCTTGGTTTTTAATCTGAACTCCACAGATGGGGAATCAGACATGGATTATTTTTTCACACAAATATTAGAGGATAACGATGCAGGACGGATTTACAGCACATAATAGAGAAGTTACAGAACAAAAACCAGCTACCACAATCAAAGTTTGACTTTACATCTCTGTTTTATTCCACTCTAAACTCATTGTATCCTCTGATGTCAGTTTATTTTATTTTATTTTTCCCAAAATAAAAGATCTTAATTGACTCTTTAGTCTTAAAATATTTTTAATATAAATACATTTTTTCCATTAATACAAATTAATTGCCAAAAGCTTAAATGGAAAAACACCTTATCAACATCACATGTAATAAATTATAAAACATCTTAAAGTAATTACACACCTAAATTTACATTTGTAATATGAATGGAATGTTGGTCAAATAAATTGCAAATGATTTAATGAAATTTAGTTCATCTTATTAGTGAAATGTGCCAACTGAAGTTGACTCAAGCCACATATAGATTGAAAGAAATTAAAAAAGATCAGAGGATGGCAAGTCAACAGAATATTGTGTTTGGAAACCAAAAGCACTTTTAACAGAATCTAGACTAAACAGTGAAAATTTTGAAACAACGGAGCGGGAAAACAAAATTCTTGACAAAAACCAACAGAGAACCAGACTCTTAAATAAACTGAGAGATAATTGACTAACTGACAGCAGCTGTGATGATTAACAACTCAAACCAGGTGAACCACAACAAGGGGTGAAGGCTGAAAACAAACCTTTATTTTAAACCAAGGAAACTGAATAAAATAAGGACTAATTATTAAAAAAAAATATAAATATAAAATCACATCAATAAATGACAAAAAAATAATTGAAACATTTTACATTTTGTTTAGACATCTGGTTTTGCAGGACTCGCTGCCTTCCTTCTAAGGGAGGCAGCGAGTCCTGCAAAATGTTTCAGTGTCACAATAACCTCCACGTGAAACTTAACTTTAACTTTATTTTAACTGTGTCCTATACATTTGTCCTGTCTCTGCCCCAAACCTGAAGTATTTGGGCACAGGGATTCGAATATGATTGACTGGTTGTCTCAAAGTTTACACCTGAAGGTACACATATTTACAAAATTGGTATTTTTAACACATTAGTTACTGAATTATCAATAGAATTGGACAGAATTTAAGTTGGGTCACACTGCTGTGAAACCTTAACTGGAAATAATCCTAAACTGATTTCTGAAATTGAAAAAAAAAAAAAAACTTTAAATCTGGAGCTCCTCAGGTCTCAGTTTTCGATCTTTCAGCTTTTAAATGCAGCACGCTGCTAACATATAAGGACACATTTAATCTAGTAACATACAGCTCTACAGCATTGCACTACTGTCTTTTTTACTATGATGGAGGATATCAGGTTAGAACAAAAGTAAACTTTATTTAACTTTATTTATTTGATGGACCACTGTCCTATTTTGCAGCACAACATTTTTATCTGGGGAGCATTTGTAGTTGGGTTGGCTTTTCTTTAAACTTGTGCAGTGGTAGAACAAACACCTTCATTTAATTAATGTTTTCCTTCATGGTGAGAAGAATATATCTCTTCTACAACACTCGAACACAGTTCTTTATCCACCAATTTCAAAGTATTGGTTTTCTATATTTGGTCAAGGTGTTTTTATTAGGAAACAAACCTCCTAATGCTTTTTTTATGTCTACTTGTCCAATCTGCTGTAAATAATTTAAACTCTACACAGCTGTCAGGTACTCTGAAAGAGACCTTTTTCCTTATCCAGTGCAGCCGGGAGTACAAAGACCTTTGTTCAGGAGAAGCAAAACAACAGTCCCAGGAATGCATGACTCAATACAGGAGATCAATTTCCTCAGAACATGATTTAGCTCTGCAGTTGCATCCTAAGGACCAGAGAGGCTTTTTTATAGACTGAAATGCTCTCATTCTGCTTGAGAGGACTGAAGGAAGCCATCTATTTTAAATGGGAAGAACTGCTGTGGGTGGACTCAGAAATCACCTTTTTAACATTTACAACCTCAATTCTCCTCTAGGCTGTTCCATAGACACTCACTTTTAATTATATGCTACCAAAGTAAAATGCATACATGCTTCAGTGAACAATAGTCCTCGTTCACATATTGTTTTTTTCTTTGAAAAAATGTTTCTCAAAAGTCCCACTCCGATCATCTTTTGATTTATTGTAAAATTCTTTCCAGTGGTCTTTTAATCATGATTTTGCCAGTTGTAGCCAAATCAAAACATCAGTATTGTTTTCTAGGACATAGTTTCTGCAAAGCAGCAGTAGTTCTTCAAAAATTTGCTTCTGGGTTGTGGGTGGGACTGTTGGCACATAGTAAGCCCATCCCCATATCCAATGATCCAGCTGGTCAACGCTCTCCCGCTAGCTTACAGCCACCGAGACCCCCAAGCTAACATAACCGGTGCAACAAAAATGGCGAGCAATATGGTAGCTATCCAGCCGTACAGTTTTGAGCCAGTTGCCGGCTCAGATGAGGAAAACAAAGATGTACATGGATCTATTTGTCTGCAAGTGTATGCATTGAAATGGAATAGAGCGGGGGTCGGGAACCTTTTTGGCTGAGAGAGCCATAAACGCCACATATTTTTAAATGTAATTTCGAAAGAGCCATACAATAATGTAGCGTCCTTTTCCCACACTGAGGCACGGAGACTTAACCTCCTTTAAGGTTCTTAATTCTGGTTACTGTAGACCGTAACCAGCACCGTACAACTAATTCAGCAACTCCTGAATCTCTTCCACCGAGAGCGCTTCTCCCAACTTTTTATTCCCTCACTGCCGCAACAGCCCTCCTATTTCCCATATTCGGCCCATAGCTGAACCCCCATTGGTCCAAACTCCCCAAGGACAGGCTGAGCGACAGAACTGAGGGCCAATCAGCATCTCTGCTTGATGGGTTCAATGAACTCTGGAACTTAGAACGCAACCCAACAGCCACCCAGTCCAGCTCAATCCGCTACAATATGTTTAAAAGTAAAAATACAAGTGAATGTGGGCATTTTATGTCATTTCAATCCTTTTAAAGTACAATAAGTCTATGGATTCTTTTTAATAACATTGCTATGCTGTTGCTAATAAATGATGAGTATTTCTTACCATTATTACGACTTCTGGTTGCAGGCACGGCAATTCACAGGTTTCAGGCTATTACAAACTGTGTTATAACAGAAAATAATAAACTGATAATGGTGCAGATTTTTTCTTCTTCAAGCACCGCTACTACTGTGCCCCTCTGGCATTGCATCGCGCCAGAGAAGGACTGGTCTGATGAAAAAAAGATTTTATAATTAAAGATTTGTCTGCGAGCCAGATGTGACCATCAAAAACACCATAAATGGCTAGCGAGCCATAGGTTCCCTGGAATAGAGCAAAGAGCTTGTGGCTTGCTACGTCACTGCCAGGGTTTTTTTGTCTGCTCCTGATTCTTAATCATTTAAATAAAAAAATACTCAGAAATCAGCTATGTTTTCTTTACATATATCCATCATCAGAAAAATGCCATGATAACATGTGAAAAACACCCAAAACCTCATTTTTATCAGAATGCATTTCAAAATCTGTTTTCTGACGTTTTTACAATTATTTTGTAATTTGATTACATTTTCAACCGAACTCTATGGAAAACACCTTCTAAAGGCCCGTACACACCGGGACGAATTTCGCCCGCGATATTCGCCGACGTTTAACGCCTCGTGACTAAACAAAGGGCACCAATGTGAGTGTGCACACCGACGCGGAAAAACGCCACGCGTCAAAGCGTCACTTTTTAAAAAATGCCTCGGGTTCGTTTTTTTGGTTTGACGCGCCGCGTCGAAAACTATACGACCAATGAGAATGGCGCTTTTGCACACGTGTCTGGAGCTTCTGAAATTACAGTAAAACACAACTTGGGGGCGCTCAAACACAAAACTGCCTTGCTGAGCACACATACCAGCGAAGAAGATAGATGCCAAGTAGTGTCTACACTGCCGCGAAGAAATAATGACGGACATTCTAAAATATCCCCGAACCAAGCACCAGTTGGAGCAACTGGCGCTTGAAATGTTCATGTTTTCTTTGTATGATTCTGACAAGCGAGTAAATACTTGCTCTCTTCTTCTGAGTGAAAAGCAACTTTAAGAAGCGTAAGGTTGTGCAGCGCCACCTTGTGTACAGGAGTATTTCTGTTTTACATTAAGCGCCATCTAATGTCAGGGAATTAAATTGCATGTTCGCTCGGCTCATCGTCAGCGAAAATCGCCTGGGTGTGAACACAAAAAACGTGGCGAAAAATGCTGGTGAATATTCGTCCCGGTGTGTACGGGCCTTAAGATCATATTTTTCCCTTCATGTTTGGAACTACAATTCAGGAGGTTAATTGAAATTGTCATCTGATTCTGGGAATTTTCTAAAAAAAAGATCAATAAAATGTCTGTCCTTCTACGGAAGCGTGTTAAATAAATTAGGACAAACACAAGTATTTGGATAAGACTTACATGTTTTCCAATGACTAAAAGCTTGAAAGATTTCCAGTTGACTTGAGCTTGACTTTTTGGATAACCAAGAATCTATATTTTCTTTTTATTAATTAGTTTTTCTTTCAAAGTAAAAACTAAAATGAGAGAAAATTAGATGAGATAAGGCAAGTTGAAAAGCTATCCTGAAGAAATTTTGATTACAGATAAGATACAAGCAGTGTAGTTTCAAATGAATACATTTTTTCTTAGCAATACAAAAGCCTCAAAAACACAATTTTCTCTTAATATTTATACGTTTAACTAATATTTATTACCAAGTAACAAAATCTATAAATTGCTCAGGTTTGATGGTATTGCATGTGAATTCTCTATATTCTGGAACACGGAATTCTCAATACCTTATTAGACTTCTGCAAACATTAGCAAATGTTCAAAAGTGGAACCTTGCATAACAACAACCCAATGGAACAAAAGATCCATGTAACGAATGCCTTTAAAAAACCCTCACAGGACAAAGTTTGATCACACAGAACGTAATAAAAAGAAAAACACATTTTCTATTCATAAGATGGTTGTGTCCAGATAAGAGTTCAAATAGGAGAAGTCATGTGTAAATGGTATTTGGATCTGTTTATGTGTCATTCCCTGCTTTGATGAGTGTTTCTCCTGGTGTTTCCCCTTCTTAACAGTGCCTGTCTTTGTTTCTGATAAATTTCTTGCCTTTTTTGCAGCAAGTATCCATAGATGAGTACCCAGAGTACCCATAGATGTTAATGAGATCCGGCACCTTGTATAATGATTCAACCTTGAAACAAATTGCATGCAAAATACCGCTGTTTTATCAATGCAAAAAATGACATCATAAATTCATTTGTTGCTACAGCTACAGTTCACATCTCATTTGGTTTTGCTTTTGAGAGTAGGACAAGAGTCCGATAAGTGTTTGCTAACAGCACCAGGCATTCTGTTGTTGAGGTCTTGTTCTGATCCCTCATGCTAGCTGCTATCTTAATACAATTCTGAAGAGTATCATGTGTGCATATGTGCAGCAACATGTTTGATAGATGGTTGAATAGTTTATCTGTTTATACATCAAACCAGTCAAGGACAAAGCTTATCTCCAAATGGCCTGGTTTACTACACAATAGGTTAATGAGGATCATAATGAATGGATGGGAGGAAAAGATTTATCAACTAAGCAGCCCTCATCTAAAATGGGGTGAATGCTGTTTGTGTTGAATCGTGGTGTTGTCACAGTGGGTTTAAACTTAATTGTATAATGCAGCAAGACACGTTTAAAGCCTCTGTAGTAAAGTGAATCATCAATATACTGAAATATTGTTAATTTTAAAAAAAAGCTTTTTTTTTTGTTAAAAAATAATTTCCCTGTAGTATGCACAAAATCCATTCCTGATTGACCTCATATGTAAGACATTGACTTTAAATCCAATTCATTCTTTCAGACTCTCATCATATCTGGCAGAAACATGTCTAGTGCAGCAGCCTGGGTTTTGGTCTGGATGAAACAGTAATACCCTCTGAACCCAGCAGGCCCCCGTGGAAATAGGATAATTGATTTAGCTCGGAGAAGGAAAAACCATGTGCAGTCAGATAATGACTGGTGTTTACTAAAGTGTGCTGTAAATGGTAGAAATGTCCTATGTGTTTGTGTGAGCTGAAGTTGAAAGGAGAGGGTAAAACTTTACATCTGTAAAGCCAGAGGCCAGGTCCTGATGGTGGGGTAATGAAAGGAATATCAACACAAAATACTACTAAAGTCTTCTGATAACTAACAGCTTTTTTATCATTTTGACACATTTCACTTTGCAAGCTATCTTGATGGAATTTTTACTTGCACTTTGACAATAATTTCAATAAAAGATGGGTATAAAATTGTTCCAACTACATTGGTAGCATTGATGGCAGTGGCTAGGGCAGTGTTTTTCAACCAGTGTGCCGCAGCACACTAGTGTGCTGTGGGAGATGGTCAGGTGTGCCGTGGGAAATTGCCCTCATTCACTGATCTAAAAACATTTACCATCTCCAGGATATCAGTTTTAGTTCATCCAAACAGGCCCTGATAAAACACTGAGTAGTTACGAATGTGAAAGATCGTAAAATACTTTTTTCTTTGTGTTTATTTGATTCTATTAAAGACATTTTGATAAGAATGACGGTACCACGATTTAGCCACAGCTTCAGCTGTTTTCAGAAAAGTCCCCTTTAACTGTCTCCACCAATCATTCTTGGAGACTTAATCATACGTCATCAGTCTGACCAATCAGAAGTGGTCAAATTCTTCACTTCCTTGTTCTGATTCTGCTCATAAAGTCGCTCAGTTCTAACACAGCTAAAGCTCGTCTTTAGGGGTGTAGCTTTCCGCGGGATCCGGAATCAGACCGTGGAACAAGTGAACAAAACAATGAAGCTCAGAGAAACGAGTCTGTCTGCGTTTGCCTGCTGTTTGCACTACCTCTCCCATGATGCATTGGGTTAAAGTGACAGCGTCTCAGCAAACAATGAATCTTCCTTGATAAACATCTTGAAACCACAACGAACACACATCAAACAGTTTTCAAATCTTCTAACTTTGCTTTTATTACGTCTTTTAGAAAAAACAGCTGCAACTTCCAGCTTTTTCTGCCACAATTATCACAAAAATGCATGTGAGATTGCAGAGGGGCTGTAGATCAATACAGACTGAGTTTCTCCTTTTTTAAAGTTTTGGATACTGGTGTGCCGCGGGATTTTTGTCAAGGTTAAAGTGCGCTTTGGCTCAAAAAAGGTTGAAAAACACTAATCTAAGGAACTGCAAGAGACACCTGTTCTCCCTTTAAGATGCGGGTGCTCCTATGATTCTCCACGGGCCCGAACAACCCAAAAACCTGAACGGGTTAACTCCCCGTATGAGTGCGTGTGACTAAGTCATAAGCAAGATGGATGAAATCCTTACATTTTACAATTAAATCAACAAAATACAGAGATGTCCTTGCTTCCTTATTACTTCGGAGGTTTTCTCAAATCAAAAGATGCATGGGCTGCATATGTGCAGTCACTCATGCTGTTACATCTGGAACACTGTCCATGCACACAGTGTGCACACTGTGTGCATGGACACACAAATTTGCACACAACAAATTCGTACACAACAGTTGTCACAGGACGTGGCAGTGCTGGTCTCGCCCCAAAGGTATCTTTAGTTTTATGGTATCTCATTCTGCAATATGTGCTTATAGTGACCTGTAGTGAGTGTGGAATTGAAATTATCCACCGGTATAGGGAATGCGTTCAGTTGAAATATCTACACCCATTATACAGACTGAGAGAGATAATCTTAGATCTTTCGTAATCCTATAGGAAGGGAACAGATCGTTGAAAATGGGACAGTAAAGCTTCTTAGCGGGAAAATGAAGATTTCTCTGTTAATGAAAGTCTCTCTATTTCTGAGAGTCTGCCAAGTCACATGGTAGCTTGTTAAAAGTGGATTAAAAGAGGCTCTTGGCATCTTTGTGTCACTTTTGTCCAAAATAAACTTTATCGTTGCATCAAAGCAGTTCGCACTCCCACAAAGTATATTGTCATGCATCATAGTAAGACAATCCTGACTGTACATTTGTGTATTAACTTCAAAACAAAATTGAGTAAAAATAGAAACACCTGGGAGGACTTATATAATACAAATCTGAACATCGAAGAACAAAAGGTAAATCTAGTTTAATGTCATCGTGGTCGGTGGTTTAAAACCACGCAAAACAGTTTCTTTAAAACCTTTATGCCCCACTTGGTCCAGGAGTTGTGGGGCATAGCATTTGGGTGTTCTGCTCAAATAATCCCAACTAGTGGTTTGCATTGATAAAAGAAAAGGTCGGATTTATCTGCCATTAATGGTTCCTATCAAGACCAATGAAAACAGCAGAATGATTAAATGCTTTAGTGGGAACCAAAGACCAAAATAATCTGGCCAACAAGTGCTACATTATCTGAAAATAAACAAAAATGAAAAATCCATCAAAAATATTAACTTAACTTCCTAGACAAACATCAGACAGAACAAAATAAGTGAAATGTCGTAAAAATGTCGCAAAATGCAAAAGGAAGTGGATAGAACAGAGCAGACCATGGCACTATAGGTCACTCCACATGACTGCACTCTGTTGCTGTCGGGGGGGGGGCTCACAAAAGCGGAGGAAAAAACAGGGCGGAAGGTGCAATAGCAGCTAAGCCCATAAAACAGGGAGTTTATGAAAGCCTCCTTCAAGCTGTGGTCCAGCGTGCAGTCTTCACTCCTCAGCAAATCTCACCTGTAAACAACATTCATAGCTGACAATCACGGATGCACAAAACCCAACCAGGTCCTACTCTGTCAAAAAAATACCAACAGTACGATACTCTAAATGATTTAAATAACAACATTCTGTGCTTTGAGAAGGTCAAGTAATCTCTAGCAAAGCACTTTATTTTAGCTTTAAAATGTAATATTCATTACATTAGGGGTGTGAGGAATATTCAACTTAATTGATTAACAGATTCCTACGATTCAACAAGATCGGCCTGCTTGAGCCAATTTGTCAATCAAATTAATTTGACCTATTGATTATATTGATTATATCAATCTTGGATTATATCAATCTTGGAAAATATCATTTGAATTAAATTACAGTAGTTTTACTTTACTATAACCTAAAAACCACCAAGTGCATCACAGCGGACACACAAGTGTGGTAGAAAGTTCTAAAAATGCTTCCTTTGGATTAATTTGTTGTGTCGAAACAACAGTGGCTTAAAATTTATGAAACTAAAATGTGAATGGATTTGCTATTATTTCTTGTTTACTTGTTTGTACACATATTTAATTTACACTTGATTATCTGGCAATAAAAATTCAAGGAATCTGTAAAAACTTCAGATATTTATCACTGACTCACACAGGTTGAATTTTTGGCTAAGCATGTCCTGGATTGATTTTTGGTCAGTGGATGGGATCAATTCGGATCATTCAAAATGAACCAATATGAATTGGATTGTCAAACAAATTATGATATGAATTGTTACACCTCTATTCACTACCTACATTTACTGGTCATTGTAAGTGCATAGAGAGATCAAATAAAGCTGTTGCATGGTTAATAGAAAAGTATCTGTATGGTTTATCTCCATCAAAGAACATACATCTCCCATCTTCCTGTTTCAGAAGGTTTCATCGTGGGGAAAAAGATCTTAGAGCACACAACAAAAAGAAAATGGATTTGTATTTTTCTGTTTTGCTGACATTTCACCTTCACAGGCAACACATTACCCAGTCCTGAATAATGAAAGACAACCACTTCTCTTCACTGGCCTCAGCTAGTAAAAGCATCTTTTAACAAATAATCGATTATGATGTACTGTTATAGCATTCTGAGTGACTTTAAGGATGAGGAGTAGCAGCATGTATAGATTCAGATGTGACCTCTGCTGTCAATTAGAATTGAAAAATGTACATTATTAATGATCATAGACTTTCAATGCAGTTTTAATTACATGTGTTACTGACAGCAGATAAGTCAGAGGTAGATGAAAAACAACAATAAAGACAAACAAACAAAGACAAACATGGAGCAAAGATAACAAAAAACACTAGGTTTTTAAGGATAAATCTGCTATGTGTGTACAGTGTATGAGACTGAGCATGGCTTCTTCCCCTGCTTTGCAGTCCATGGCAAATACTGAAACACCCCTCTAGTGATTATTGCTATTTATTTTTTTAAATTTCCCATTAGATCGCAGCTGAGGATACATCGTACCCTGGCCAAACTATCCACAAAAACACGTCCTATACAAAGAAAAATTTGGTATAAAACATGAAAAAATAAAGAATCTTACTTTAAGAGTTAACCAAAGCAATTTTATTAAATATATTTCCTGAATACAAGCCAAAGCTGGGAGCACTGCTAAGGGGCTCATTGTGACCTGATAAAAAATGTGGTTCTACGAGCTGCATTTCGTCAGTTCTAACAAAGTAATCCCATACTTGGAAATAGTCCAGTAATCCTTGATTTTTTTTTCTTTAAGATTTAATAAGATCAGTTTTATATTACACACAGAACCAAAGCTAATGAAGTTGGTAAATTTATGACTTTATTAATGGATATAATTGATTAGACTTTCCTGGCCTTATGAGATGAAGTAATTGCCCCCAGAACTAATAACTGGTTCTGCCACAGTTGGCAGCAAAAACTGGAATCAAGCATTTGCCACGACTGGAACTGAGTCCTTTATGGGAAGTGCGTTTGTAAATTCTTCTTTGCAGATTATTTTAATTTCAGTCCCATTTAAAAAGTTTTCGAACGTGAATGGTGTCATTAAGATTATGGCACATCATCTTAATTATACTTCATTCACTTAACTGGGCACTGTTAAACTCCCTATATTGCTTTTGTCTGTTTATTTCAGCCATTTAGATGTGAACTTTACAGTGTTTTTATCCTTGTGCTGCAGTATTAACAATTATCTTACATGCATTCAGGCAGGTGTAAAAGTTTTTTCCAATGAGTGAAAAATATAGCTTTGTTCAGTAAATTCCAAAAAATTCATTTGGAAAATTATGCACCTAAGTGAATTAGCACATTATCATTGTCAACACAAAAGTGCACTATGTCACAGACAAAGTACCATAGTAACCTAGTTTAACCTAAGAAATGGTGAACTTTGGAACAATCCACTGTTCCAATGAACCAATGAAGTTGGTTAAAAGGTAAATAGATGCAAATGGATCTTTTTCCCAGCAGGGACCAATGGAAAACATGTGCCACCCTATCTCATGCATGCTCTTATTAAAGTAAGGGGTTAAAAGGTATTCATAGAATTGGATAATGTAGTAATGTTCCTACTACTGTCACATTCTGTGTCATAATCACAGGTTGCTCTTGTGCTGTCTATGTCTTATTTAGCTTGACTCTGTAAACCCCAATAGCCTGACAACAAATGTATTTTTCTGACAATTACTTATGAATGTATTTATGCCCAAACCTGATTTACGTCATAGTCATAAGGATGTTTTCTAACATTGGTGCAGAGGAGTAAGTGACATTCCCACTCACATGGATGTCTTTTCATTCTAGCAGCTTCTTTAACACCAACAATTTTTATTCTGTAGCTTCTGCATATGGTGAATGTGCAAATAAAAACAAAAACAATTTCAGTGTGCATGAAAATACCTGCCGATTCTAAAATCATCAAACAAACCCGCAGCAACCTGTAAAATAAAATAAAAAAAACACTGAAATCACTTTAGGGAAGCTGTCATGTGATTAGTTGAATCGATATTTCTATCAGAAAGCATTTAACAGGAGCAGATGTAAAGCTGTGGGTGTAGAGTGTGCTTTTTTTTAACTAGATTTTGCTATGTCACATCTGCTAGATTTAATCTAAATTTTATTTTCAAACTGTTTTAATTCCTTGATCATTAGTTTTGATTTCATTCCATCTTAATTTCTACATTCTGTATTTCTGAATAGACCTGACCCAGAAATATTACAAATGTGCCTTATTAACAGAAGACATGTTCAGAGCAGCACGAAACAGCAGCCGTGAAGGGAGAAGTACCATGAAGACAGTAAGGCACTGTTGTGACAGAGCTGTCAGTCATCTTCTGCACTCCCCTCTAAAAACTCTTCTATCTGAAAACTGACAATATTTTTGTTTTCTATACATTTTGTCAAAGCATCGCTAATCCTGCGTCAGGAATTGCTGATTAGCTGGACTGAGGGAGTCCAGTTTCTGACTGACTGAACACACCAGATCCAGGTGACCATCCTGAAGCAGGGTTAGCTGCAAAACAAGCAGGGCAGTCTCTCACATGGACCAGGGTTGGAGACCACTGGAACGCTTCATAGACACTGGACACTTCATCGTGTTATTTATTGTATTAAAGCTATATCTTATATTAAACTTGGTTGTAGAGTTACGGTACTGGAAAAGGTGTCAACACTAAAGCTGAAGCTCTGTTATGAAAGGGTTGAAGCTCAACTAATTTCTCAGCCTTTTAATATTTTTTGCACAGAATTTGATGTATGGATTATTTATAGTACAGGTGCTTTAACTTGTTGATGGTAAATGGTTTGTGTACTTATATAGCGCTTTGCTACCTTTCCTTGTGGACCCAAAACATGTTACAGTCACAGTCCTATTCAACCATGCACGCACAAATTTACACACTGATGGTGGCTACCCTGCCAAACACTGGCACCAACCTGTAACCACCAGGAGGAATGTGGGGTTTAGTGTCTTGCCCAATAATTGAACGGAAGGTGCAAATCTGTGATCTTCCGATCAAAGGTACCGCTCTACCTCAGCAGCACGGCTACCTCCAATTCACTAGAACAAGAACAGAACAAAGCAACTCCATCCTTGAGCCGCTTTGTATTGTGTCTCCTTTACAACTGACAGTAGTACAATAGAAGCATGACAACAACAGACAGGAGTTCTGCTCGTCTAAAAACAAACTCAGACTTGGTTTGATTTAACCGGAAATGAAAAAAATGTTTCAGTTAGTTTACTTTCACAGTGGATTAAACTACTAGAAACATCATGTAGTTCTAACAGGGATAGTTTTTTACAAAGACTTTTTATCAGGAAAAGAAAAACTCAGGAAGAAAATCCAGATAGTTCAGGTGGTCCTTGACTGCCTTAAGGGTTAGGGCAGGTTGTGGCTGCCTCACTCATCACTGTGAAGTTCATGCCAGAGCTGAAGGCCCTCTCTGAGCATGCAATTGCATATGCACTCGATGACATTGGTCTAGACCAGGGTTCACCAACCTTTTTGAGACCGAGGGCTATTTCATGGGCACCAAGTGGTATGAAGGGCGCCACTAAAAAAACCTCCTACCCCCCCCCCCCAAAAAAAAAAAAAAAAAAAAAAAAAACACAATTTGAGGACTTCCTTTTGTGTGCCCTATTTTTATTTGCTCATTTTACACACAAAAACATGCATGAATTATCTAGACTCGTATTACAGTGGGGGGGTCAGACTCAGTTGCAGAGGGAGCCTAAATTCAAAACAGACTTTAGGTTGCAGCCGAACAAGATAAATATTTATTGAACACACTAAAGCTAAACTTTTAAACCTTTAAAATTTTAACTTAATTTTAACTTTTTAAACAAAAATGTGAATAAAAACAGACAGGAATATTAATCCTGACATTAATGGATTACCCAACCACCTCAACCTATTCTCGAAATCTTTACATTACATGAATCATAAGAATGTCCAGAAGTTGTGTACCGTAATTTATTTGATCTATTTAAACTTCTGTAATAGACCCTTACTTTTGATTATTTTTTAAGTTATATTTGTTTACATATTTGGGTTTTCTTTGTCTACTTTTGTCTCAGAAGTGATATTCTTGTCATTGACAGACATGCCGTGGTTGTTTGTTGAATATTTGCTTAAATAAAAAAAAATAAAAAATAAATTTTTTTGGGTGCATTCCCTGCGGGCGCCACAAGGGGTGCTCGCGGGCGCACTGGCGCCCGCGGGCACAGGGTTGGTGACCCCTGGTCTAGACGTTCATGGGTTGGTTACTTTGTATCTCTTTTCTCTTCCTCAGACAACGTCCAGTCATTATGCTTGTGCTCTAGTGATTTTCTTTATCTGCATGTTCCTCGTGTTTAGACTGAGTTTGGGATTCAGTTTTTCTGCTGCCTCCGCTTGGAATACTCTCCAAACTGAACTAATCTTTCTGCTGCACAGAAAGTGAGTCCATCCGTCAGCGCCTGTTGTTTTAATTTGTTACTGTCAACTAGTGTGACTCACATCTTTCGTACTTTAACATTCTCATACTGTTTACAACTATTGCACCCTATGTCTGTCTGTATTTGCATATTTTACACTTTACATCACTAAGTTACTTTGTCGCACCTTAATTTTAACTTGTAATAATTCAGATCTTATTTTTTTATTTCTCATTTTTATAATTTTTTGTGAGATGTGCGTCTGACCTCTTGGTCAGGTCACCCTTGCAAAAGAGATCTTGATCTTAATGAGTTTTTTTTTACCTGGTTAAATAGAGGTTACTAACTAATTAACTATGAGCCGGTATGCATCTTCACCTTTGCTTTTACTCTTTAAAGAGTTGTTTTTCACATTGATGTGAAAACACAAAGTTAACCTAAGACCATCAATATCCAGCACACTAGAGTTTGTTTGATCCAGATTAGAGATGAGCTTTTATACATTTCATATATTTGCATATGACTGTCATTGAAAATGGACCAAACAGCTCAGTGTGAACACTGGTAAAAATGTGTTTTTGCGAGATTTTATGTTATATAGGTTTTTGTATTGAGACCTTCATAGATTCTGAAAAAATCCCTCTTAATTTCCTGTCTCATTAGACACATGCTCCATTCCCATCTGCATCACTGCCTTGGAGTAGATGTTTCTCTTATTCCTCATATCTATGTCTTTGAAGCTCAAAGAAAACTTTTTTTTTCACTCAACATGACTGACATCAAGCCACCACTTGGTGACAGCTGGATCAATGATTCCGAAGGATCTGTCTTAATTGAATGGGATTTCCATGGAGCTAAATAAGGTTAACATCACACGCCACCACCAGAATAAAACATTACAAGCTGAATGATGCGAAGGGCTTATCAACAAGATCGATGATCAAAGAAGTGCCTCATCTTGGCTTCTCACGTTTATCATTCTTTCAGCCTCTAAATGCAGCTTTTAAGGTTTGTTTGACTTTAGTCTTGTTTTTGTAGAAGAAACTAAATTTAAGTGATTTATGTGGTTTCTTTGTTTTTGGCTTGTATTTATCATTATTGTCGTCTCAGCGGTTGATCCCATTAGTGAGGATGTACTCATACTCCTCATTTCACTTCCTGTATTTCCTGATGGTTATTGGCAGTTCTTTGGTGCTGCGGCAGGCACCATGTGAGTTTAACTTCCTCTGATACTTCAAAGAGTTGCTGCACTCCCAGGAAGCTGTTTTACAGCTGACTGGTAAACTCATCTTCACAGATGCTGCCCCACCAGATGCTCAGGTCTGATCAGTCAGCACATATGCTGCACAGAGCCAAAAACCACCCAATGAAAGTCAGTGGTTGTTAAGTATTCTTGTATGTTTGCTGTTTAAATCTTCTAGATCATGGAAAAGGTGACACACTGGAATAAAACAGTTTATATAATGTGCTGAAAAATAATATATGGTGGAACAAAACTGCAACGCAGCAACCAATCTGCTTTTTGTTCTTTCATTTAAACCAAACACCTTAGCCAGTAACCTCCTGGCCCTGAGCTCAACAAATTCCTGTCATGCACAGTCAGACCCAGACAAAAATGCAGTACAATCGTACGCTCCGCTTTATTTTTCTGCGGTTGTGCTTGTGAATTACAAGACAAAAGTTCAGAAGAATAAGCTGTTCACATTTCACTCAGAGCCTCCAGGTTGACCTTTCTCAACCGAGTATTTGCCCATCCGTTTTCTTCTTTTGCGCAGTAAAAGTATAGAAACTCTGTGAATAAAATAACCAGTTTTTTTGTCAGAGGAGCAATGGAAAAACTTGATAATTTTTGGGGTTGTTGTCCACTCAGTTACTTGTCAGTTACCTACAATTTTTGTTAACTTTCTTGAGATATTCACATATTTCTATCCTAATTATGATGTCAAATTTTAAAATAATAGTCAGCACTTTAAAATAAGGGTCCCTTTATTAATATTGGCTACAGCATAAATAAGCATTAATTAACCATTAAATAAAGTGTTAGTTAGCATTAGTTAGCAGTTATTTTTTTAACCTTATATAACGTGTTACAAAAAATTAAATAATGCACTTAGTAATGCAAATTAAAGCATTAACGTTTCTGAAAACCCTTTATTTAATAGTGAATTAATGCTTAGTTATGCATTGACCAATGTTAATAAAGGGTCATTTATTGTAAAGTGTTACCAAGTAATCGTGCATCTCCCCAATTTATAGCTTTTTATTACTTCAGCTGAAGTACACAGCACAACTAATGAGCTTGACAGCTGCAGCACTTCTGCTGTTGGAGTCTTGACTAAAACCAGAAAGTAATACCATATCAGTCCTGTCTTCAGGTCTTTGCACTGGCTTTCTTTCTAATGTTTTTAAACAGCTCTGCTTGTGTACAGCTCTGTCTGTGGTTTAGCCCCAGAGTACATCTCCCACTTGCTGATCCCAGAACCACCTCAGACTCTGAGAAGATAAGGGACAGGCTTTTGCTGCTAGCCAAAGTTGAGTTTCAAGCATCTAAAATCTGGAAAAACTTTTCTGATGATAAGGGCTAGTCCTTTACACTGACAATATTCCAAAACAAGGTCAAATCAAAGTTTGTTTATCTTAGTGTGAGATGGCCAAATGTTTTTTCCCCCTTTTATAATTTTCTCTTTTATTTTAGTTTTGAAGGAAATGTATTTATAATTTATGATTGCACAGATTTACCTGTAATTGTTGTCTGTATGTTCTTACTTTCCATTTTTTTCTGCATAACACTAAATTACTTAAACCTCTCAAAAACTAGCACACAAGTTTAGTAATTATACTTGAGTAAAAGGATAGCAAGTGTAGTATCGGCCATGTGCATGTGATGTAGATAGTGTACTAACTGAATACTTCTTCATTTTTGGAACATTTCACCATATATAAAAAGTAAACTTTAAGTGTACTGCTCCTCCATTAGTAAACGTAAATAGACAATTTTTTGCTAAGGGTTGGCAACACTGTAAGATTTAATAAATTGGGGAAATTAAGTGTTTTTCTAGCAGATATTCCTGTGTTTTGTTGATATAATAATATTCTTACAGGGTAATGGTTTGCTGCTTTTGTCTACTAGAGAACATTGTTGTTCTCCATCACAAATCCCTCCAAAATCTGCAGTGTAATCTGTTAGTCACTTAAATTGGCCATTTAAAAAAACTAATTATTAATGATCTCATTCGGATCGTTTGGACCTAATTTTATTACATGATGATTTATACATTTATATTTTGTTTGGTTTGCAATTTTTCCTTGATTTAAGCACCTTGAGACAAACTTAGCTGTGAATTAGTGGTTCCCAATTGAACGTTGTTAAATTAAAACTAATTAAAATTATGGTTAGGCTTCAAAACAAAAACACTAAACTACAAGAATGTATAATTATTTCTATTTGAAAAAAATCTATGTGTTACCACATAAAATGACTTACCTACTAAATTATGTTTGATATCATTGTATTTTTATTTTTACTAAGATTACAGCCAAAATCTTTGGCATTTCTACGTCATTATTACATCAAGTTCAGCCTAAACAAAACACGTGAATTAAAATTCAAACTTAATTAAAACTCCCACTATTTAACAGATTATGGTGCAATCTGAAGCTTGGATTTATTAGTATATCAACTTCAGAAACTGCAACTTCATGAATATATTTTAGTTAATTCAAAATACTTAGCAGTTTGCTAAACTACAGCCTTTTTTCGGCTTTGGGGGAATTTGCCTCAAGTTCTTGATTACTTTGCCTCAAGCCATTTGCTGTGATGTCGGACATGAAAAGGTCTAAAGCAGGAACACAGTGCATTATTGTTTAATGAAGTAGCTGCCCCCAACCCACCCACCATCCCCTTTAAGAGTCATAGCATTAAACTTGCTGCTGTCAGCCCTTTTGGCTCAAATGTAACTATAATTTGAAAATATTGGCTAATTCTTGTCAAACACATCTGTGAGCATTAGAAAAAAAAAACTTCCCAATATTCCTGAATTTTCCACAAAATAAAAGCTTTTAGTTGTAGTCACTCAGCTTTTGGTTTCTAATAAGAGAAACTAATTAAAGATATTAATTTTACGTTTTAAAAATATAAAGGTTTTATTAAAAAGTTTTAGTTTTAAGTAGTTTTTTTCTTTAAAAAATGCTGCCTGTTTAGTGTGTTGAAGACTGAACAGAAAGCCCACACAGCTGCAGGAAAGGCAGGGACTGTGTTGACAGCTCATAGTACATGCGTCATATGACCTGGAGAAACACATGCGAAAGCAGCAGCATTGATTTTTGCACCCGTTTTAAATGGCATGTTGACAAATGGCCCAACTAAAATTCCGGAGCAAAATGTGACACGTGTCAAAACTGTCCAGTCTGTTTCCACACATCTGCTCAATCTTTCTCAGTACTCATCATCAGATGATTTTTTATCAGATACTGCAGCATGTTTGTTGATATTCTGTGTCTTTTCTAATCATTTCACTCTTCTAGACCTGACATGCAGTCCACCTCACGTCTTCAATGTTATGTTTTTAAATAATCTCCTGTATTGGTGAGCCAGTTGGAAGCAGCAGCTTTTACAGAAGTCAGGGGAGCTGGAGTTCGTTTTAGGTGCACTCAAGTTTGCTTTCTTGGTTTCTGTTTATAAAAGAACAATCATACTGTGGAATAAAACAAAAGAGCTAATAACACTTGAAAAACCCACTACAAAGAAAACCTTGTTTTTGGTATTTTTAACATGCTTTTGTGACATTCTTCTCATGATGGAAGACAAAAAAATAAGAAAATTAGGATTAAATTCTGTATTTCTTTAATCAAATCTTCGTGAATCAGGAGCAAACGTAAAAAGTAGTTAGAACAATGTTGTAGCATCCACGTCTAGATCCATGTACATCATAAATCGCCACTTTTGTTGCACCTGTTATGTTAGGTCGGGGTTATAAGGAGCTGTTAGCTAGCGGGACAGAGTGTAAAAAGATGGATAATGGGAAATAGCTGCAGATTTATTCTGCGCCAGTCCCACTCACCTCAGAGGCAAATTTTTAATGAACTCCTCCCTCTCTGCAGAAATTATGTTCAAGAAAAGCGTGTGTTCTTTTATTTTTGGCTAAAAACAGTATAATCATAACTAAAAGACCACTGGGAACGCATTTAAAATTGATAAAAAGATGACTGAAGTGGTACTTTAAATAAGTAGCTTTCAATACAATGATGATTTGAAGATTACTCACTGCTAATTAGCTCACAGTGCTTGTGGAATGACGCTGCACTACTGTACACATCAGTCTAAGTCTGTCTCTGTGCTCTCAGTAGAAAAAAATGCATATCTGTATTCCTGGCATGAAGCTGCCGAAGGTGACAAGCTGAACATTTGGAGGTATGCTCTTTTTTGTTTGTTTGTTTTTTACAGTGGCAGCAGCTCATATAATGATTTCAGTTCAAAGGAGCAGACAAGTGCACAGAGCAACACAGTCAATGCAAATTTGACATTACTACACTGAAAACAAGTGAGAACACTGTGAACTAACAGCAGCACCAGCAAGTGTGCCTGGAATCATGCAAATAAGTGTGAAAGTAACTAAATGGAATCGGATTCAGCAATGAGGCACAGACTTAACATGCAAAAAAGCATATTAAAATTGTTGTTTTTTTGCCATTTTATTCAACTGTTTTTCAGATATACTGAGAAGGATTGTATTTATGAGTATCAACACTAGTAAACAATGTTGATAATGATTTTTGCATTCATTGATAAAGCAGAGTTGCTGGAGCCTTCTCTCTTTCGCGTCTTCTCTGTTTGGCTCTGGTGTGGGTTTTTTCATAATCTTCCATTTAAAGGGGCTTTTTTAATTTCTTCATTTTGCCTGCTCAGGGCATGGATTAAACCAAAAATCAATCAATGAATGTAATCTGTTTGGAATTTATATGCTTTTTCCATACAGAAAAGACAATCTGGTTGTATTGGACTGAATTGAATTACAAAAATCACATTAAAAAAGCTCAATGTTGCCTTTATTGCTTTTGTTTTGCACTTTAAGACAACCATGAATGTCTGTTGTTGCTTTTTTAATAAACTGAATTAATATGAATTAATGTTTATGTTAAAAAATGCACCATGCTTCAAGGTCACACAAGTCCATCGCAGAAAGTCATTGTTTTTTGTAAAGACCTGCAGTTCAACCCAGGGGCTAGGTGAAAATGCCATATTCACACAACTTCTTTTGGCATATTGAAAACATATACACATATGGTCAGGCTCAAGTCGTAGTTGGTCTGAAACACAGTTTTAAAGCTGCGTTCATGCTGTCTTTTGCAACACGCATTCAAGCAACCACTTAGCAAGAGTTTAAGGCATCCAGGTTTGAAACTCTCACATTCAGGCTCTACTAACAAAATGCACAGACCAATTAGGTACAAGGATTTGGTAGTGATGTATGAATGACATCCTTTTTATCCATTGATCATGGAGGAGAAATTCATAACAGGAGTTTTTGCTCGGCTGGAATTATATGACACTAAATCTTTAATAAATCGCAATAAAGCTGTGAAAGAAAAAGCCTGGAGCAAAACTTGTAAGACCGGCACGATATTTCACACCAAGCCCTTTTCCAACTGTAGGTGCGCTAGAAAATAGTAGAAAATGAAATAGAAGCCCTTCCCTGCTTCTCCAGTGTGAACAGTGTGGGCTATAAGCGTGTTCAAGAACCCACGTTTAGCGCCTTCTTGAACGTGTGTCACATGTGTCCAAAGCTTAACCTGTAAAAAGTGCAGAATTTTCTTAATTTGCTATTGCATGTAGGCCTTTGCATCAGTGTTTGTGTAGGTGCATCCAGGTTGGCTGTAAAGTGTGAATGATGATACTCCTTATAATTTATTAATCTTATAAGCCAAAACTGTTGGCATCAACTCACAGTGCCTGCAGAAAAAAAGTGCAGTAGAGGATGAGAGCTCCAGTAAAGCTCTGTTTTTCATAGGAGGAAAACCATTGAGACTCCAGGTAGGGCGGAAGAGTAATTATTTTATAAATTGTCTTGTTTAAAATATAAATCCTCCACATGAACATGCTTCTCCATCAGCCATTAATGACTGGTTCTAATAAAATGATAAAACTGAATGCCAGAATTTCAATAAGTCAATCATGACTTTTTCTCTCTCGTGTACTCTGACATCCCAAAGATAAGAGAAGGTTTATAGCATACCATTATGCCACAAACTTTTTCTATCTAGCTGGGATTGTCAAATTGCAAACTGAATTTTTGTTAGTTATTGTCTGCTCAAGAATGTGTGTCGGCAGTTCACCCTGATGATAAGGGTGTGTGCGAGTGTTTGTGCGTGTGGGTGGCATGTGCATCTAAAATGGACAGCAAGAAAACTATGCTAGTGTGAGAACAAGAAAGGGAACTCTACAAGTGAGATCTGCCAGCATCATGGCAGGACGTTGTGTGCTGGAAAATGCTCTTCATCAAAGCACCGTGCTGCTGATTTTTAAGTTTCTCGCCGTTACTCACATCATCCAGCTACTTAATGCAAAAATGCGGCATCTTCCCCGAGAGGAAATCCCAGAGAGCATTTCTGAAAAGCTTGAGAGCACAAATGACAGATCCATTTTTTTCTCCCAGCTTAAAAAAGGTCTGGATATGGTGGGCTGCTCGCCTCTCCTCCTTCTCAACTAATGGCAAAGAAAAATCCTCTCATTAAAGATTTCCTCTTCAAAGATGAACCACCGATACTTTCTTCCAATCTGGGGAAACTTGCAGATATTGTCCCCAAATCTCCAGTTAAAATATGCAGAAATGTGAGGTAAATTCCAAAGATTTTTCTCGAAATGAAGCATCCCATGACACATGGTGGTACAACCAGTGAGACTTACTTCTTTCCCCTGTCTTTTAGTGACGACCAATTTAATTGAAAGCACATACATGGTGGGATTAAACTTTTACAAAAAATAATTAGTGATCAAACTGTAGTGGATTCTTTAATTCTTCCAAAAATCCAGGAGTTCCTTGTTGGGAGTCCTTAACCCCCACATCCCTAAACCTATCAGTATCCTGAGCCTTAATATCACACGCAGCGTAACACCGTCCTTTCCATGGTGTAAAAGTAGAGCCCTCAAACGGCGCAAAGGATAACACGCTGATATAATCCTCTGGGGAATATTTCAAAACTTTTTTATGAACAATTTCCCCTTGTGTTTTAATCTACAATACAAATAAAACTGAATGTAGCCGCTTCCTCCCTCTCATCTGCTCCGCGCTGCGCTGACGCGTGCGTAAAGAAAACCAGCCTGGAGCTCATTGTTTTAAAAATACATTGTATTTACTTACCAGTTTCCTTTTTATTGCCCCTTGAAGTTCTGTTTTCATTCAGCTTGATGAAAATTAGCGCACAGGAGAGGATCCAGCTTCGAAATACCGCTTTTACGCACTTCCCCTGGGTTCAAACTGGTTCCACTAAGCTCACCAGCCTTCTCATATTCCAGCTGATCTGGAAGTTAAGGACTGAAAATACTTAACGCACAGTGAGACTTCATACAGCAGCATCCCAGACAGTCCCGGTATCCCCGTCGTTCCTATTCACCTGCAAACTTCCCAGTGGAATAAACCCCAGCTTTTTCTTGGATGCTGTGGGACAGTAAAGCACGGAGGAGTATCAGTTCTGATCCAGTCCGCTTCCACACAAAGAATGAGTCTTCAAAAAGTACAGTTCAGATCTACATAACCGATTCAGTATGGACAAAGCACGTGCCGCACGCTCCATGCCCAGACAGCAAGCGAGCAGCGCGCGAGGCAGCACGCGCGCACAAACGAGAGAGAGAGAAGGGGGTGGTGGTAAATGTTGGTGAATCCGATTTAGCGGTCCAGGGGACCCCCCCCCAGAACCCGTCCCGGACAGCATCAGCGAAACTGAGTGATTTTGAAATCTCATGAAAATATCAGAACCAAACATAAATGATTCCCATGGTAACAATTGTAATAGATCATGCATGCATGTTTTTATTTATGTATTTATTTATTGTTACTCTCAGAATTAATGAGGGCGTACTCTAGATTCATCAAATTTTCATGATTTCAAAGCAGAACTGGAATTCCTTAAAGCAGCAATGCTGATGCAGCACAAAATGGAGATGATACTTGTCTGCAGCAGGAAAGCAGGTGCTAAAAGCATTCATGACACGTTCACTGTTGTAGTGGAGAAAAACTCCCTCTTATGTTATTAACCACAAACAGTAGATTCACCCATACTACCAAAAACAGATTTTCCTTGATTTTTTTTAGTATAAGGTTTTTATAATGACCTGATAACAACAGCGGGGCCTTTCAAATACACCTCAAAGTGCTGACAGCAAAGAACTGCACACACTTAACAATGATAAAATAATACTTCAAAAATGGAGACTATACACTAAATAAAATCAGGAATAAATCAATGGTAAAATGGCAATATATTGAAGAAAATGAATTAGAACATTAAGCTAAAATGAAGAAATAAGTTATTGTTTTTCCTCTGTGTAATATGCTGGCTGTTCTAATAAGACTGTGTCCCGTACTTTACTTCCTGTCAACAGGAGATTAACCTTTTCCTGTCACTGATTTGCAACGTACTATTAAATCAAGGACTACACCTTACTTTAGCATTAACTAGAATTGAAAATCACACTGAAGAATATATTTTTTAAATAACTAGAAATAAATTCAAGCATGAAGGGGTTTCCAAAGATAAATAGCTCATATGAGTCTAGAAAGTTTTGCCTATAACCTTTGCAAGGAGCCTCTCAAATATGAGAACCTTGAACTAATCCCCTAACGTTAAAGACGGTCTATGCAGTACTGCTAAAGATGGTCAAATATTAGCTAATAAACATTTTTAATGACTTGAATTTTCTTAGTCGAGTACAGTACAGTATATTTGGGAGGTGGGGGGCTTAATTTCTCTTACGGTTTCTTGGTTTATAATCTAAAATAGAGTGTTTTTTGTCCATTTTAAATGTGGGACTTATGTTTGTGTTTTTTGGGGGGGGCTTGAAATATAGATTTCTGTTTTTGTTTCCATTTAGGTTTAATAAATGATTACTTAGTTCTTTTGTTTAAATCAATGAAAAATTGTGCTGTGTAACTGTGTTTGGTTAAACAAAATATAATGCACATTTTCCACTGCAGAACACTGTTTAATAATTCACAGAGTGGCAATAAGTATGGGAAAAGTAATAGCGGACTGAGACAGCTCCCCTGTGGAACTCCATTTTAGGGTGTTTGGTTTGATAAACTGATGGAAAACTTTTTCTTTTTGATATACGCTTAAATTGCAACATTTTTAGAGGATAAAACTTTAAACACATAGTCATAATGGTACAAGATACATTCAGTGACAGTCTTTTAAAGCTCAGATAATGTAAGAAAAAAGATCAGATGATGTACTGCTAGTGAGTTTCCTCAGTGTTACATCATCTCAAAAGGGTCTGCTGAGGTCATGTGAGTTTGTTGTGGCCTCTGGGTTTCCAGCAAGATTGGTTTTAATTGATGTCGGCTACAACTTCTCTCATCGAGCAGTCTTGCTATGGTTTTTAAAAGCTTTGATTAAACGTGTTTTTCTCCCCAATTTCAGTTTAATACACCTTTAATTAAAATCAGTTGCAGTTCAGGTAAAGATAGTGGAGCATTTAATACAAAAATGTGAATGCGGTACTGGAGAACATTATTTAGATAAAGAAAGATGCACTTTAAATACTCCTGTATATGACTCTAAAGCCTGTAATCAAACCGATCAAAATGCTATTTTTTAAATATTGTTTGATTTTGTAACTTTTAAACACATAGTCTTTTTCATTCATTTTCATCTTCTGCCGTTTTGTCACTTTCGGGAGTCACGGGGAACCGGAGCCTATCCCAGCCACTTGCAAATGCAGGGTAGACCCTGGACAGTTTGCCAGTCTGTCGCAGGGCTGCAATCACACACCCATTCACATTCACACTCATACCTAGGGACAATTTAGAGTTGCCAATTGACCTATAAAGCATGTTTTTAAATAGTGGGAGGAAGCCGGAGACTCTGGAGGAAACCCATGCATGCACGGGGAGGACATGCAAACTCCACACAGAAAGGTCCCCCATTGATCTGCCATCTGTTTTGGGTCCCCCAGCCAGGGGACTTGAACCGGGGGCTTTCTTCCTGTGAGGCAAGAGCGCTAACCACTGTGCAACCGTGCAGCCCTGCACAGTTTCCTTTATTTACTAAAGACATTATTTTACTTTATTTACTAAAGATATTTTCTTTCTTTAGTAAATAAAGGAAACAACATTTTCCCTTTGTCAACTGTTCAGCAACACCATTTAAAGTGATGCCAAGTTATTTTAAATACCCACAGTGATGAAAATTGTGTTTTTAACATGTTCTTGTGGCATTTGTCTGATGATGCAGGACATATATTAAGAAAATTAAGCTTAAATGTGCCTTTTTGAGAATTTCGGTATTCCGATTGTTGTAAATCAGGAGCAGATGAAAAAAAAAGCCATCTGAAAATGTTTGTATTTGTTCCATAGAAAATTTGATGCTTTGCCCACAAGCTTCCTGCTCCGCTCCATCCACTTGTGAATGACTTGACCCATGTACGTCTTTGTTTTCCTAATCAATTCTGGCATCTGGCTCAATATGCTGGATAGCATAAATATTGCTCTCCATGTTTGTTGAATCGCTAATGTTAGGTTGGGGTCTGAGCTAGTAAACAGATATCACCTATAACAGATATCACCTATAACAGATAGTTATAGGTGATGGGAAAGAAGGGTTGGTTTGCTCTGCGCCCACAACTCAGAGGCAAATCTCTAACAAACTCTTGCTTCTCTGCAGATACTATGTCCTAGAAAACAACATAAGTTTTGTAATTTTGCTAAAATTGGCGTATTCGATATTAAAAACAAAAGGTGCGTTTTTACAACAGTTCAAATGCTGATCGAAGTGGGTCTAAAGTTAGCACAACACACATTTAAGGATGTTGATCTTTGACGTATCCAATGCAAAACTGGCCTTGTACCAAGTAAATATTCTAGGACTATTTTTAAATGATAATTCTTCACTTCTGTCAGAAATCTGGGAATGAATAACCCACAGCTGTTTGTGGCAGGAACATAAAAGTTCAATTAATAAACTTAAACATGAATAAGCTCAGAAAAGACAATAGTGCAGATGACCTGACAAGGATAAACTGAAAAACCAGACGCTTAAATACACTGAGGTTGATGAACTTAAATGAATACAGCTGTGGATAACTATTATCCTGAGCCTGATGTGATTGACAGGGCGAAAAAGAAGATTCATAACTGAAAACAAACAAAACTATTACAGCTGTAATAGAAGAAATTTATGAATAGTTTATACATTTAAAAATATATATTTAAATAAGCTGGTTACCCATGCACATATTTAAATAATGTAATTCTTATATTATAATTATTGTAAAGAATGAACTTTGATCTTTATGTTCATTAATCTCTGAAACTGCTTATTGAGTCTTTTGGTTTAAAAATAAGTGCTGTTTTATTAGAAAACAACTCGTATTTTATCCTAAACCACCATTTTTTAACTCTAAATCACATTTATTCTTTTGTTTTCACTCTCTGAAGCTTCAAGCCCAACACCTCCTGGGATTCCTCTTGTCTCATCCCCAAAAAAGAAGAAAAAAAAAATCACAAAAAAATATTCAAGATGCTAACTACTCTGAAGAATTTAAAACAACCCCAACATCAGAAAGAGATTTCTCTTTCATCCTAGATGATCTAACTACCGCTACTTCATTTATTACAGTGAATGGAGTCAAAGGTAAACTGCATGGTCGGTTCAAATCAATATATGTAGATTACTTTAGCTGGCGCACAATACCTGCAGGCAAAAAAAGGAAAAATATGTTTTTTATTTGCAAAGACAGATGCCTGTGTGTGTGTGTGTGTGTTTATCTTTAAGCTATCCGCCCCTAAGTTTCCCTCAGGATAATGCTGTTCCCACATGAGTCGCCTGTCCGATACAGTTAGAGCTGCAGAGTCCACCATGTATTTAGCCATGCATATCCACGTCTTTTCATCCCAACACATTACACCTAAGCAGCAAGTAAACTCTGGTTGTAGTTATATTTATGCCGTGTGGTGGACATGATGGAGAAAGTATCAGTGAGGTAATCCCTTCATCATGTGCTACTGAAAGCTCTGGGAACATGATTGCTCACCAAGGTCTAAGATGGCCTACACCTGGCTGTGGATCCTGCCTCTGGCTCATCTCTGGCTCGTCTCTGCTCTGTACCTGACCGAGTACCTCGTCTCTGCTCCTGCTCCTACACCTGGCTGTGGTTCCTGTCTCCGGCTCGACTCGCGCCTTTGACTGTCCCCCCAACCACAGCTGGATGAAGCTCGTCTGCTGGACTTTATATATGTAGTTGTAGATTTAGATAAGTTAATTCTTCTCTAAGAGTTCTGGTAATCGCCTGTCCGTCCTGGGGGAGGATCCCTCCTTCATGTGGGCACCCCTGAGGTTTCTTCGTTTTTATCCGGTTTTTTGGGAGTTTTTCCTTACCGCTAGGGATGCCAGTATAGCTTAGTCAGTTTGTTAGTTCATTTTAGTATTTTCCTATTAAACTCTTTGTATTCGTGATCCTTTTGAGTTCATGTTTTACTTCGAAGCCCATCGAGACGACTGTTGTGATTTTGGGCTAAATAAAAAATAAAATTGAACTGAATTGAAAGATGGAATCCCAGCAAGCAGCCAGACATTTATAATGCTAGCGAGGAACTGGTTACTGGTGCACCAGGGAGTTGTTTTTAAGACTCATAAGTTGCTAAAAGAGTTGAGTTAAAAAACAAGCAAGAGTAGAGCTTGAGAAAAAGCAGGGAATGTCTAAATCTTTTGCATCAAGCATAGTAAAAGACACTTTTAGTCCTGTGCTTTTGTTGGACCAGTTTTTACCACCTATCAGATAAAATATTGTCTCCCAAGAATAAAATCCAATGTTGCAATTTAAGCGTATATCAAAAAGAAAAGGTTTTCCATCAGTTTTCTACACATTTTGTTCAGATTAGAATTATTAGGCTGGCTGGCACTTGCTGTCCTGAGGCCAAAGCAGAATAAACCAGGGATCTCTACCAGGGCAGCCCCAACCTAGATCCTCAAGATCGACCTCCCTGCCTGTGTCATGATCTGATCACGTGACGAACCCAGATGCTGTAACCCGGAAGGAGGAGGTAGGTAAGTGGTTTTATTTTGTAGAAGCCAGTGGATCTTGAGGCGAGAAGCGTCGTGGGACTTCATGGAGCAGATCGTCAGCAGGATGGAGGGGGAGTCAGACAAAGGCAGCTCTGGATCTTAGCTTTGACATGGCTGGAGTTTTTTGGTGATGGCGTGGCTGGAGTTCTTGGCGGTGGCGTGGCTGGAGTTCTTGGGAGGCGTAGAGGAGTACAGCTTCAGCTCGGGTGGTAGAAAGACTCGGGTGTCACTCGTGGAAGGCAAGACCTGAAGCACAGCAAAACAAGATGAGCGAGGAACAAGGCAAAGGGGCCAGACGTAGTTCAAAGCGGAGTTAAGCACCATCAGTGTTAACAAACTGGCAAAGAATGCTTGAGGTGAGTCTCCTTATGAAGCAGGTGAGGCGATGAGATGAGTGGACACAGCTGTGAGTCTGGAGCAGAGCTGGGAGGGGGAGGAGTCTGACAGGCCACCATGACATCCTGTTTCCACTGCTTGCAGTTAATTACCTGGATTGGGTGTTTGACCAATCAGAAAGACATATATCAGATAATTGCAGCAAATATACAGGCACACCTACATAGAAAACGGGCACGGTGGTTACAATACGGAGAATTAGATACGTGAATTCTTCTTCTTCTTCTGGTACATTGCCCGTCCATCCTGGGAGAGGATCCCTCCTTCACGTGGACATCCCTGAGGTCTACCTTTTTTGCCCTGGAATCGGGTTTTTCCCCACTGAGAAATAGGGTCAAAGGGCAGGGATGCCCAGTTTAGCTTTGTCTGTTCAGTTTGGTTTAGAAATCAGCAATAGTGTTTTATAACTGATTTTATGTTTTGTGCAATTATTGAAGCCCATTGAGACAACTGTGTTGTAATATTGGGCAATATAAAAAAACTAAGTTGAATTGAATCTCCCAACTGTTGAGGTAGGTTACACTCTTGGTTGCCAGTGTGTCACAGGGCCACACATCTACACACACTCACATTCACACCTATGAGACAATTTAGAATCACCAGATTGCCAATGAAGCACGTTGTTGGACCTTGAGAGGTAGCTGGAGTGCCTGAAGATAACCCACAAGGAAAACATGCAAACTCCACACAGAAACATCCCAGCCTGGGATTGAACCAGGGCCCTCTCATTGAGAGTACTGACCACTACAACACTGCGCAGGCCAAAGCGATTACAATCCACTTAAAATAAAAGTCTGCAATTTTCAAAAACTAGGGAAAGACTGTCTTCAAAAAATCGCACAGCATTTACTTATGCATGTTTTCTCAGCACAGCTGTGTTTTATCACAATGCTAAAGGTCCCCTTTGTCACCCTCTGTCATAACAAAAGCATCAACAAAATTGGTCTGGAGAGTTTCCACTTTATAAGCGGCTTTGTTCTGTGGATCAGAGGAGTCATTTTTTTCCTGCAGAACGGTTCTATAAATAGTTAATCTGCTGCAATTACAAAGGAAATGTATATTTAATTCAAATTCATACCCAGATATGTTCGTTTTTAAATGTTTAGTAGCTTATTTAGAAGCTTTTGAAAATATGAGATGAGTCAAAAAAGTGTTCGCCCTGATTATACTTTATTTGTTTTATTATTTAGTTCTTGCCATTTACACCTTTTAGGTGATTAGGAATTGCTTGCACTTGACTTTCATGCAATCGTGGCTTGTTTGAAGAATGCAGGCAGAAACCTTAATGCCCTTCTGCAGTTGTTCATCTGGTGTAATAATGTTTTGGATCTGCAGGGTTATAAGTATCGAAATTTCTCATGTTGTTGGACATAAACTCAACTGTAGACACAGGAGGCAAGACTTTGTTTAAACCAACCTTTTGTGTTTTTAAACATCACATTTCAGTAACAAAGTTTGGGAAAATTAGGTTGTAGTAAAACGTAACAAATGAGGCATTTGCTGACATGTTTATTTTTTCTGAAGTTTATGTGAAAGTACATGTTTTAGTTGACTTTCTCCAGTAAATCAGACTCACACATTTGCACTATCATGTCACTACTATAAAATGAATCAAAGGGCTTTGCTTTATTTATCACACGAGAGTCAGAAGTTAAACTGAATTACTAAAAGATCAAGGCTTTATGGAATCAGGCAGGTCACAGTTAGCCGCCTGAACACCTCATTCAGTTGTCAGTTGTAGTTTGCCCATGAGCAAGTAGGAATTCTAATTCAATGGGAGACTCTGCAGCTCAGGAGATGAATGAAGACAGGTGCAACCTGCAAGTTCAAAGGAGTCAGCAAAGCTGAATGGAGTGAAAACCAGAAATTTGTCTCCATGCAGGATTGACCACAACACAGAAACAGTTTCTGCATCCTGTTAAAATTTAATGTTGTGTTTTCATCCAGGACCAGCATAAAGTAACCATTTGGTGTTTGTTTGTGTCCCTCCTGTTTTTGAGATTTTAATTTTGTGAGAGATTTATGCTGAACGCTACATTTAAGTCACTAAGCAACCTATAATTGTCATTTTGTTTTCTTCTCTTTATGATACCTTATTTTTTTCTTTGTCGTTTTCAGAAATAGCACAACAGTTAGAAACTGAGGCGACAATGTGCTTTGAATCTTACTAAAATGTAATACTGTCTATAACTTTGGTTATTTTTCAAAGTGAGAAAAATATGTAAAATAAATTCAGTTTGAGGATGAGTCGTTTACTTGCTTGCTCTTACATGTTTAACATTTAGTTTTTCTTTTGTAAAAATATAATAACTTTCCCAAAATACAAAACCTCTTCTTTTCTAATCCTTCTAGTTTTTTACTGTGAAGTTCAGTAGAGTGCAGTGAAGTGTCACATCTCATCAGCAAGTCGTCTCTGAGATGTCTCTGTGTTTTGACAGGAACTACAGCCAAACTGTCTTGAACATTGTACTTGTTTTTTGCAGAAATATACAGTCAGGACCATAAATATTTCGACAGAGACACATTCTTTCTAATTTTGTTTCTGTACATTACCACAGTGAATTTTATATAAAACAACTCAGATGCCATTGTGGTGCAGACTTTCAGCTTTAATTCCATGGGTTGAACAAAAAGATTGCATAAAAATGTGAAAAACTAATTCAGTACTTTCATGAGTGCCTCATTGGCATTTTATTTTTATCCACAGCTTCTTTACTGAAAGCCCAAGATTTCCCTTTTGGTTTGACTATAAAGCTCAAGGTCAAAAGTTTCAAATAAAACAACGACAACCAATAATCAAGTCCGTGCTTGACACGTTTTTGCTGAAATGAGGGAAAATGGGAAAAAATGTCTTTCTTTTTTGAAAAGTCCAAGAGGGTGACGACAAGAACAACAGAAAATGCAATCAGGAAATAGTATGCAAGTGCTTCCTACAAGCCGGAATATTATTCTTTGAAAAAGGAAAATTTAAAGAGATCAAGAAAAAAAAAACAACCTTCTGAGGGCTCTTTTTGCACACAAAAAATACTGTTTTAATACATTTTCATGTATTTACACAAATTGTGAGCACGTTTTTATGTTTTCCACCAAAGGTTAACAGTCGAAAAGGGCCAAGGAGGTCAGAAAAGGAAATTAAGCTTGTTTTCTTTTTTACATGTTCATTTCCAAGTCTAATTTCCAATCTCTTTCTAGTTATGAATGGAATAATATCAAATGATTTGCATAGATAATGTTTGTTCAGCAACTAAGTGGACATACATGTAAAGAGAAAAGATCCACTTTGACTTTATGCAAAACTGAGACTTTAAAGTCCAGTGATCTGGAAAAAAATGTCAAGAAAAAAAGCCGGACATCTAATCTGTTATTTCAGAACAAAGACATGTTGGGAAAAAGATGTAAAAAAAAAACAAAGAGCAGAGAAGGTGAGGACAAGACAAGTGCACAATTTTACATCAAAACAACATTCCGGCTCTATGGACAACATAGTTCCTTGAAAATTTAGAAGAAAAGCCCTGAAGCTGCACTTGGTTAAATATAATCCAGTGCTAAATTATCAGAACAATCTTTAAATAGTTGTTTTCCCAAAACACTGCCAAGTCAGAAATATTTAGCTCATTCATCGCCTACAGCTATTTCACCTTTAATTAAAATTATTTTTCTGAAGAGGAAATCATAATCAAACATAAAAATAAACTATCCAACTAAGTAACAAACCTCAGTGGGCTGTCCAACTTCATCATCTTTTATGTAATTAGCCAATATATATATATTTTTTACCATACCTTGTTTAAATGCTGCAAAAACTATTTAACGATAGAACTACAAAGGCAGTCATTTTGACTGATTTGCACCATAATAACTTAGTTCCAAAACAACCTATGGACTAATAGGATTCTGACTTTTCCTAAATGTGTCTTTAGTCTAACATTATTTTAGTGTTAACATTTTAAAACACAAAAAAGATATAAGTGTAACTACCTCCAATGAACCATTCATCCATCCATTTATCCATTTTCTTAACCCGCTGTATCTGTTTTAGGGTCACTGAGCAGCTGGAGCCTAACCTGGCTACTGTTCGGTGAGCAGCCTTGGAGCTATCCGGCCGTACAGTTTTGAGTCAGATGCCAACTGGAAAAAGAAAAATAAAGACGTACATGGATCTAGTCGTCTACAAGTGGATGTATCAGGATGAAGCAGGAGCTTATGTCCCGCTGATTGAAGTTTGTACATAAAAGCTACGAGCAATGTAAAACTGCCTTTTTTCATTACTCCTGATGTGAAAAAGAAACACTCAGAAATACAGTTTTAATCTTATTTATCTATCTATATACTGTATATATGTCCTCCATCATGAAAAGAAATGCAGCAAAAATGTAAAAAACACCAAAGTTACTCTAAAGTAAAACATGTCAACACGTTTCTGTGCTTTTAGTTCCAGAAAGTTCAGATACAGATGTTCAAACCAGAATAACAAGGCTGTCATCAAAATCTATGTAAGTTTAGCAAATAGTTTTGTTAAGTGCTAAAAAAATGTCTCAAATATTTTAGAAATTGTACAGGTTACAGGGTTGCAACATTTATTTTTCTAGAATTCTTTGATTATTATTTTTTTATCTTGCAAATGTAATATTCTATTTTCTGGGTAATAGGTCTTGTTTGGAACCTGCAGCTGATTTCAGTCTCTATCTCCTCTTTCTTTCAATCCCCTTTTACTTTCAGTTTTTCCTTCTTTTTTTCACTGAATCCAGTTTTCAGTGAGACGTGGCGGGAGGCAGGATCCTCAGATACAAGCAGGTACTTCCTCACTCTGCAAGCCTTCTCACTAATTCAGGAGGATCAGGGGTTATGCAGTGGAGTCCCGTTTATCACTATGACACCCCCCTGTCAGCAGCGGAGTGTCAGCCGAGCTGGCAGAGTTTGACAGGATGTGATGCCTGCCATCAACAAGCTGTCTCAACATTTCACCCAAACCAACAAATGGCTCTGACTCTTTCCTGCTTGTTTGTAGCCAGAACCCAGTGACTCACAAAGAGCACAGCCCTCAGCAAACATCCTTCTCTGGATTGTTGAATATCACAACCACATTTGTTTAGGCTTAGTTTTTTTTTTTTTTTATGTTCACAGGCTTTGAAGATGTGGGTCTTTTTGAATAGGTTCAAACACAGTTTAGAGGACAGAGGACATCCATGACTTGCTGACTGAGCTGCACATGTTTCTACAAGCATGAAATAAACACATTTTTTGCCTCAAACCATATTGTTTTAGAGAAAGGCATATTAAGTATTACTTTTTTTGTGTGTGTGGAAATTCTACCACATAAAAAAGTTAGTTACCATCATGGTCATCAATCCTGCTTTTCTGAACATTCCAATTATTTGTTTTTCCATTATCAACTATAAATAAATTAGCAAATAAATGGATTTAAGACACCAAAACAATTCATAATAACACATATGTTGTCGATAACATTTGTACAAAAAAAAAACTAGGTTAGTGTTCAAACAAAAAACATTTTTTTTGCTTTCAATGGGCTGATAACGTGATAGAAACCACCAGCAACAGCAGGTGGTCACATGACACTACTACCACCTTTTATGTGACAAAAACTCTCAACTAACATTTCAATATTTGTTTGTAAACACACACATGATTGGAATTTTTTAAATTATTATCAGAAATTGGGGGACTCATTGATTTTAATTGGTAAAAAGGAATCTGTTTCCATAAAATAGATCAAAAACAGTGAAAATTCAAAGCTGTTTTTTAAAAATGTGACTTTTTCACTTAGTTCATTTTTTTATAAAAAAAACTTGCATTAGAATCATGGTTTTACTTGGTTCAAAAAGTGATGGCTAAAAAAACGTTTAGCGGGTGGAAAAGACGGCGGGAGTCTTTGCTGTCACTGCTTTGAGGTAAGGGATGGATCAAAGCAGCACCCGCTGCTTGTTGTAAAAAGTTTGGTATTTTTCCTAAATCTAACACGATAGAAAGCATACATTTTTAAATATTGACCCTTGTGCTATCTTAGAAGACCCCACCCTTACATTGACGTGTTCTCCCTACCATGACAAAGGTGGATAAAGGTGGAAAGATTTCATGTAATCCATGGACACCAGTGAAGATCACAAATCATTGAAGAAAAAAGGTTCAGAGCACTGTCTAGTGGGTCTAGATGACCCAACTCCCAATGGTAAAGTGCCTAGGATAGCACAAGGGTTAAAGACACAAAATAAAATTCATTTTAGTTTCACTTGAAAAAATAGAAACATTCACCTGAACGACATCTCTTTATCAGTAATGGGGGTCAGTAAGATCCACATGCAGGGAAATCATGAACAGGACCTCAGTTCAGCACATAAACCTAAACCGAAAACCTAAAATACGTTAAAAAAAATGGTAAAGACAAGATAATCTGGGTCAGGAAAAACTGAACACCTAATTTTTATATAGACTGAAGTCAATTATCCACCTCAGAGGTAAAACCAAAAGGCCAATATGCTATTTTGTGTAATTTTTCACTGCAAAACAAGGACTTTGAGACATAACTGTAAAAGTTTACATCCCAGAGTATCTGTCCTGATTTAAAAGTAGTAGCAGGAAGACGAACTCCACGGAGACCCTGAAGAGAAGAGGTGAAGTCCTCTAAATGTTTCCTTTGGTGACAGCCCATATGACACAGCTCGATGCTACTGTTGGCACAAAGCAGCACCGGGAGAAACAGTTTGTCACTATTATCCACAGATTGTGACGGAAACCCCAGAGGTGAAGCTCTCCACAGCGGTCAACATGAGATACATATCTGCAGTCCTGAAAAGCTCACAGATTTACATAGATATTCAAATAACCTTGAGATACGAACGCCTCTTTCTTTGGATTTCATATAAATATAGTTTAAAAGGTAAAACACAGGAAAATGAAAAAAAGGTCCTCTCAAAGAAAACAGATGCATTTTCAATTAATCCATTTTAATTTTTGAAGGTTTTTATAGTTTTCTTTTATTTTTTATTTTTATCTGATGTGCTAGTGTTGCCACTATGGGATGTTATTTGGGATAAATAAAGATTCTATTCCATTCTATTCTATTCTGTTTTGTGTTACTTTCTATCAGAAAATCAACAAAACTATAATATAAATAGTGAAGAGGTAGAATCATTTTGATATCTTACGTAGACAGAAATTCACTGACTGCAGGTTCTACGGTCAGTTTTCCGTGTTTCTGCTCACCAAATTGGATTTCTGACCAACGTACCTAAAAAGCACAGATGGTGTTATCAGTGAAAAGTGCAAATGCAGACATCTGTGATGGTTGCATCAGGTGACGTTCACATGTGAAGACACCAATGATGTTTTTTAATGGCACATATCAAGGTCATCAAGATGATGTTTTCCCAGGAGGATAAGTGGTTGTTAACTGACAAAACCTGACCTCTTCAGGCGTGACTTTGAAGGTGGCTTCATGGACTGAATGCTTGTGTCGGGCAGCAGGAAGCCCAGATTTACCTTCAGCTGAAAATGCTGAAAGCTTAAAGTCTTGCATCAGACTGCAAAAAGGCCCCCTATGAGGCAAAAAGTCTTAAAATTTGAAAATTGTTCCTTGAATAAGCAAAAAAAAAAAAAAGGCCAACAGGTAAGAAAATTGGTCTTACCATGAATTCTTATTTTAAGAAAAAAAAATGTAGTAACTGAAGTATATTTTTTTACACAAAGATCATTAAGCTATTAAAAAACTTTCTTAATAGGACAGTTTTTTTGTGCAAGACAAAAAAAACTTGTCTTCAAGCAATGGGTCTTTTTATTTTCTTAAAATTCAGTTTATGGAATACGTTCTCAAATCATAAAAATATGGTTTCTGTGTTTCGTTTTAATATCTTTTTGTATTAAGTGTACACAAGCCATTATGTTACAACCCATTTTATAAAGATTGAGTGTGTGAGTATGACATTAACTCTTTGACAGCCTAATTGAGTACAAAACCAACTAATAAATGTCTCATTTACCAAAGGATTTTTAATGAAACATAAATATTATTTAGTACAATTTGGCCTCAGTATTTGGTTTCTTGTCTTTCATGGTTTATAGTAACTATGGTTTGCAAATGGATTTTAAATATACCTTTTAATCTAAAAATCATATAAATTCATAGGTTTTAGTTTATTAAAAATATTTGCTCTTCAAATAAAATGTTAAATGCTGAATGTTTTCTTTATTTTTGGCACCTCTCTTGTCTTTGGGACATGTCAGGCAGCTTCGATGTTCTCATTTGAACCGGCACTACAAGGGTACAAGACAGTCATGTTATCTGCGCTTGTCAAAACCAGGTCTCCTGCTATTTTTTGTGTGATCCTTTGAAAAAAAATATCAAAAGGGTTTCAGTAGAGTGCACATGCACGCTTTAACTTGATCACATTGCTCCTGCTTTTCTCTGCTTTCTAAAGAGGTCGATACAGATTCTGCTGCCTGACTGCTGGGAGCCACTAAGAAATGTCAATAGCAAACCTCATTGGAGAGTCACCTCTAGATCGAAAGGCTGACCCTTTTTCTCATTTAAGAACCCATCAGGTCACTAAATCCCATGGAATCGAGCCACACCAGGCAATTAACATGGATTCTATAAGCTTTTATTGTCTTATCTAGAACTGAAACCTTATTGAAAACTGCAAGTTATAGAAGCTGCCTTCAACAGAGGGTTTTTTTTCCGTCCAGCTGTAAACAGCCACACATTTTATTTTGCGAACAAGCAATTTTCCACGCAGCTCTCTCAACCACAATAAGTACCAGTAATTGAAGGTTTACGGCTTGTTAAACAGAAATTACAGTAAGCTCCTAATAATGATAAAAGGGACCTCTGGGGGAGAGTGTTACAGTCAGGACACCTGCAGAATCAATTTAGAAACCTCTTTGGAGAGCTTGGAGCTAGAGTTTCAGCTATTAAAAATGTTGTAACCCACAGTATAAAGTATATCATGAGTTTTCATTTTTTATTTCATAGATTTTGGGCCTTTCTGGTCATTTTTTAGATTAATTTTATTATGGCATTAAAAAGAATATCAACAGTTGAAAATAAGTATACACCAAACTGTTTCTGTGAGCTTCAGTGTTGCACAATAGAAATTATTTTATTTTGCAAGTGGTGTTTCTTTCCCAGATAATAATTTTACTTTTTTTATTATTTTAAAAACAAACACACTAGAGATGATTGGTAATTCACATTGGCACTCATGATGGCCTTTTAGTTTAACACAGTGGTTAAAGAGAGAATTTTTCTATTCTATTTCTTTACAGCCTTATTTAGAGCTTTTGGTTTTAGGGTTGATGGGGGGTCTTTGGCTTTACCTTGAAAAACAAATGCATCTATAATTCAATTCAGTTCAATTCAATTTTATTTATATAGCCCAAATTCACAACAACAGTCGTCTCAATGGGCTTTGTACCGGTAATTGTGAGGTAAACATACAATCAAAAAGGATCATAAATTAATAGAATTCAATAGGATAATACTAAAACTTTAACTAAACAGACTAACTTAACTGGGCATCCCTGCCCTTAGACCCGCCTTCGCAGTAAGGAAAAACTAAAAAAAAACTGGAATCCGGAAAAGAAGAAGTAACCTCAGGCGTATCCTCATGAAGAAGTGATCCTCCCCCAGGACAGCGAGGCGATGTACCAGAACTCTTAGGGAAGAATTAGCTTATCTAACTCTAGAACTACATGTTTAAAGTCCAGCAAATGATCTTCATCCAGTTGAAGTTGGGGGATGGCTGGGGGCGCAAGACAAGCCGGAGACAGGATCCACAACCGTGTAGGAACAGTAGTAGAGGCAAGCCAGAGACAGATTATTCGCAATAATTGTATGCAGAACACATTAATACCATTTCTAAGAGCGTGCATCTCATATGATTTGGACTTTTTCTGTCTTTATGTGTTTTGTGCACATGGAGAAGGCTTAGGAGCTGCTCTGTTTGTGCTTTCAGATAGATTGAATAAGCATAAATCGATCAGTGATCGTTGTTGTGTGTGCTGCCCTTAAGCAAGCTCCTGCTGGAACTCCCAATTAAATCCCAAATGTAAATTTCAAATCATTATTGCGGTTGTCCAAAAAATGTAAAGAGGCGTACATACCAATACCTCCACATTTGGGACTGGTAACAAGAGCCCTGTGTTTTTTATCGGTGGGGGCTAGAATTATTTCATTGTTCCAATACTTTAAAACATAGCAAAAAAAAAAAAAAAGAAAACTAAATTTTGTTTAACACCATAATGTCATCTGAGAAATTTAGACTGCAAAATTGAAATCAAATTTGAATCTGTCAGAAAACAAACCCTAAGGTTTGAAAATGAGATGATTCAACATTTTTAAGGTTTTTTTTAAACTATTAAATTAAAGGTCAGATTTCAAAAAGCTATATTTGAGTTGTACAAACTAATGTTTTAAAGAAAAAGCTGCACACAAATGCAAAACTTTTAATTTACTCATTGATTACCTTTCCATAGTTTCAAACAATGAAAATAGTGGATCTCAAGTTCCAAAGTTAAAGTCTAATAGTACTTTTGTGAAAGATAACAGATGAAGGGGCCAGGAGTCTTCCAGTGGAATTTATTTTAACCAAAATAAACCTATGGCAGAGAATACATAGAACATTTTTATAAACATTATTCTATTTTGAAATGCACTGTTCCTCGTCAGTATTTAGGAGACAGACAGAAAAGTAAAAGTACCTCAATGTTCATCTATTCTTGTGCATTAGCGTGATGCTTGACCGAGCCTCCTAATTAGATCTACATCAGATGTCTTAAATGGATCATTCATGCCTGTGTAACTTGGGTAATACTTGTGTGTGTGGTTGGCCACCTTCTATATTATATCATGTGTCTCTTCTCTCAGATAGCATCAGTGTGAATTACTTCATCATGAGAGTAAATCCCTTTAATGAATAACCTTTGTCGTACAAGCTACCGCTCAAGATAAATGTTACAGATAAGCTGTGTCAGTTCATATAATATTACTCAACTCCATGTACTGCTGAAAGACATCACACTAAATCAAATTTACACTGCGCTAACATCATTCCAGCGTTCGTCCTACAAAGTCAGCTGTAAATGTTGGTGGCATTTTTATGTTCTGGGGCTTGCAGATGAGCATAAAAACTTATTAAAGTCCAATTCCAATCATCTTTTGTCTTTTGTAAAAGCGTTCCAAGTGGACTTTTAATTATGATTATGCCGTTTTTAGGCAAAATCAGAAAACCTGTCTCCTTTTCTGGGACATTGTTTCTGCAGAGCGGCAGTATTTCAATAGAAATTCACCTCTGAGTTGTGGGCGGGACTGTTGGCATGGAGTAAGCCTGCCCCCTTCCTATCATCCATCTGTTTACGCTCTCTGCTAGCTTACTTTAAAGCCCCAACCTAATATTGCTGAGGCAACAAATATGGTGAGCAATATTGGAGCTATCAAGCCATTCAGTTACAAGTTTGGATGGAGAAGCATCAGAATGGAGCAAAGCAGAGAGCTGGTGCATGTTCTATTCGTAGTTTTTACTTCCCAACTACAAGGCTTTCCAAACAGCATTTTTTCATCTGCTCCTAATTCACAACAATTTGAAAAGATTAATTTTCAGAAATGCAAATTGAAGCTTAATTTTCTCTATATATGTCCTCCATCAACAACAGAAAAATGCAACAATAACATGTAAAAACACAAAAATCACAATTTTCATATCAGTGTTTTATTTTTAAGCAATAAGTCTAATCCCCATGTAGAGAAGAAAATGAACAATCATGCCAACACAGTATTTGTTTGAAGTCATTATAGCTGTGATCCGCTGGTGATCCATCAATGTTTGTGTTACGAGCAAAACACGGAGGGGTCAGTCTACATGAATGTCATTAATACCAAACATGGTCTATTCCCAAAATTTAAATAATTCATGTTCAGCTTCTATAAAAAATGTTTAAACTATTTCCTTAACTTTCTGCAAACTATGTTTTGTTTGCTTTTCCTTCATATTTATTTTCTTTTTTATTGAAATGTAAAAACCTGGAAAACTTAGAGCAGTTTGAAATCAAAACTGGCTAACATTGCAAACAACATAGCTCCAACCCTTTTTTCTAGCTTTTAAATGTTTGAAAAAGGAGCATGCTCAGCAACCCAAGAGGGCAGGGAGCCATGCACAGGTAAGTCTTAATTACAGGAACTCAAGCAGCTAATCGAAGCAGAGTCGACGCACTGCAACGGTAACACTGAGAACTTTGAGCCAACAAACAAACAAAAAGAACAGCCAGGATTTAGCTCTGAAATGATTCCGTATGGTGGCTGCATTTGTTCTTTCAGGGGTGACGGGAAGGAACACATGCAAATAGACCACAGCATAAAAGATCGAAACACTGATGTTAGTGTGAGGTAAGCATTTTGAAAGTAACTCTGGGAAATGTGTTTCTTAGTTTTATTGTATTTTTTCTGAGTCATTCCTAAACTTAAAGGGAAAAAAACTATATTTTTATAGCATGATTTTCAAAACCTGTTGACTTTTCCAAGTATTTACACAAAGCTCATCTTTTCTTTTCTCTTAGTACCATATTCTATACATCTACATAATACGTGATATTATATTACCTCTATATAAGTCAAAAAGCTACATTAGCTTGATATCAATACTCTGCCTTTGGTCAGGCCTCGGACCGATTTAATATCAGACAATATTTTTTTAGATTGGACTATACAAGGCTGTAGTGGGCGTCCAAAATGTGTTTTTTGATTTTTTTCCAATTTCCCTAAACGTTTGTGGGTCAAGTACACTCTGTAAAAATAACTGCAGCTAGTTAAACTTTTTTGTACCCTAGGAACCATTAAAATGTAATTTAGATTTTCCCTTAACCCATAACTGTCAAAGTGGAAGGTAAAAAATCGGACACAAACAACAGCCTTGTCTGACTTTATGGTGAGAGGGATAAATCCCCCCAAAAAAGTAAGTCACTAAAACTAGAATGTTTTAAAATATAATAATAAACGTGAATCCACTGTTAATTTCATTGGCAGGGGTGGGGGGGTGTTTAGAATCTTTACATGCCCAGTAGCAGCACTTGATCCGGGTATGAGGGACACAGAGAGAGCGCCAGGTGCAACAACAACAGACTACATCAATAAAAAAATGTAAGGTAACATGTCTTTGCCAAATTCAAAGTGTTTCCACTCATTGGACTGTGGTGATGGCTTGATCATTTTTTGATCTACTTGGTGGTTTTTACGTTAGGATAAAATAAACCAATCGTGTCACAATCCAAATGGTATATTCCAATATCAATTATCATCAATTTGTTTTTATTTTGAATCGATTTTTATAATGGTAAAGTTTGATTTGATTCAATTAACTTAAATAAGACAGATCAATTTGGTTGGATAAATCAATTCATCGAATAATCATTACACCCCTAATCTGCATTTACTGCTATTTAAACATTTGTGTTGATGAAACTTGTTATATTACCGGCATAAACAAAAATCTACTTTCACCCCTGGGAACCAGTAACAGCAGTCCATGTGTTCACATCGATTCCCCATTTTGAAAAACTTTCCAAAGTGATTTCAGTTCACTCTTTGTATCAACAAGACCAACTACTCCACTTATAATTGATGTACCACAAATATTTCACATGCCATTTAAACCATTTAAACCTAGAAAATCTCTTTCATCAAAAACAATATAACAGAAATCACCTCCAATACTACAAAAACATTGTTGCTGTTGATCTAAATGTTTTTCAGCTTCAAAACATTTCTTACGCCAGGGTAAAATTGTGCATTATTAAAACATAGGGGGCTGCAGGGTACAGACACTACATCAGTTATACAATCTCTTATCTAAGCTACAATTCTTTTCCACTCTTGGTGCTTCCTGAAGGCTCAACATGCCTCTACTCTTTGCAGAAATAATTCTGGTTTGGCAATGATTGAGAGTGTATGTTTGTACTGCTGCCTCAGTGGGTAAAAAATAATTTACTGTGTTTAATTATAAAAATCTGAGCAGATTTATTTAAAAAAGCGATTCAATTGATCCTGCCCTAAAGATTAGATGTGTTCTTTTCTATCTTTAATTTACAACATTTTTCATGGATTCCTTGTTTTGCTGAAATGTATCTGCGGTCTTTACTATGAGAGGTGAGGGTCAAGAATTAATCAATAAATGCAAGAGACTTTACTTAAGTATAAAACAATGAATTTGTTTTGAATATACAATGTGTTTACATAACACAACACTTTAGCTGATTCTTAGGCAACGGGAAGGGGGGTGGGGTTGCTCTATGCCAACGGTTCCAACCACATTTACAAGCAAATTTCTGAAGAACTATGCCGCTCAGCAGAAACTGTGTCCAAGAGGTTTTTTTATTGTGGCTAGAAATAGCACAATCATAATTACAAGAATGGGAATGCTTTAATGATGATCAGATTGGGACTTTAAGACCATTTACTTGAGAGGTATTTTAACAGAAACACTGTGATTGTTTTAAAGTGACCTATAAATGTAGCTAGAGCTACAGCTTTGCACATTAAAAAATAGAAGAATTGTGCATGGGACCAAGCAAAACCTCAAGAAACAATAAAAAAAAGCGTCCAAAGCAGAGCCCTGAGGAACTCCAAAAAATAGGGGTGCAAAAAAGAAAAAAGAAGCAGAAAGTTATCACTCATAATCTACTCGATTTCAGCCCCTGATGAATGTTGCAATCCCTTGAGGAGGAAGAACGCCGATTGATGCTAATACTCGTCAAACTGCTTCCCCTCCAAACTTTACTTTATTTAGCGTCTACTGAAAAGCCAAAACATGAGTGATTTCCTTTTTCATAATTGAAGACAAATTCAGGCGTCGGGAGTTAAAAGATTCGATTCATTCATGTCATCTAAATGATAACCTCCCTATAAATGCACATTAACTAAACTTTAGTGTGAAAAATAAAGATTTTAACTGGATTTCACCTAGAAACCATGAATGTTTTGAGTTTTATTTGCTCACCTTGTGTCAAGGTGCACACAGCTCTAGAGGCAGAGTTTCTTTCAAGCATCAGTTGGCTATTCTTCCTAAAAAAATTATAAATGTTTGGTTCAAGATTTATTAGACTGTGACGCCCCCAAATATAACCCCAAATGTCTGGAATTCAAACTTCAGGCTACAGTGACAGCTGATGCTTGTTTTGAGAGAATTTCCTCTCAAATGTTCCCATCATCCATTCTCCTTCAGGGAGTCTCTGTTCTTGTACGATGGTATCTTTCAAAAGCTTTTCTGAGAGTGCCTGATTTGAAAGTTTTATTGAAGGTAAAAAAAAAAAAAAGGAAGCAAACTACTTGTTGCTACCTGTTCGAAAAATATGTTACCATTCCGTGGGATAGCTGGTACCAAGGTGCAGAGAAATAAAAAAAAAACACAAGCTAACTTTTTTCCAGTTCACAGGTAACCTGATTCTGAAGGAAGTTTTATTTTGAAAAAAACACTGGATTCTTGATGCACGTCAAGTCACGTGTCGAAACTTTCTTAAAGCCACTGCACAGACTGCTAAATTGAAACCCTCAAGCTAGCAAAGTTAACAAAAACAAACATATTTAAACTTTTTTTTTAATACAGAAAAATATGCTTTGACTTTAAAAGAAAAGAAATCTGCTCTTAACAGACAAAAAGCAGAAGACTAAATACTCCAAACATGGATTAATTGCGACAGTTGTTCCCACACACTAAAAAAATGCATAATATTCAGCAACTAACTATATAAGAAGCTATAAAGACAGTGTGTACTTTCCTGCTCTTTCTTTTTTTTCCCCCCTTTTATTTATTAATATTTCTGTTAACATAAAATCAGTGTTTTTTTTGTCAATTTTTTTTTGTTTCTACTTATTTTTTCTTAACCTGTTGTTATCAGAAATCAATTCAGTGGCCCCCATCTTCCAGAGACACAGAAGGTGTTGAGAGTGAATCTCTTCAATCAGGCTGACTGTAGGGGAAATCTGGCAGCTGAATCCTCCACGATGCATGCGCACGTTCACACATTTGTTCATGCGTGCTCTTAATCCCTGTTCCTGTCATTTTCCTTGGGCTCCATCTCTTTTCACGGATCTGCAGGTTTCTCTGTGTAGGCACCAGTGGTAGAAAATTATGACATAAGTTACAACTTCTTTGGCTAAAGTTGACAGAGCATGAATAACAGCGATGAAGCCCGATGTGCAATAATGCAGAGAGCACAAGGAAAGCAGAAATGTGGCTGATGAATTAGATGTGCAGCAGAAAAAGAAAAATAGACTTTCTTTTGTTTTTCTGAATTTATTTAAAACTAAATTGACATCTTAAAAAAAGTAATACATAATTAATCCAGCTGTGCACAGCTGGATTAAATACCTCAAAGGGTTGATAATGCAGGGTCGCTCCCCTGGGAGAGGGGGCTTAAACTTTCCATGACTGAGCGAATTTTCTGGAACTTAACTCAACCCTTTGTAAGAGGGTGTTTAAGAAAATAAACCATATACGAACACAGGAACCGAGTAGCAGTAGCATGACATTACCTGCTCTTGCAGAAAATCTGTTTTGTAGTACCGTCCAACAGACCTACATTTGCTTTACAATAACTTCTGAGGAAATGACTCCCTTATATCAATTTCCTGCAGATTTACTCTAATCCCAACTATAAACAGCACCTGTCAGGCTTTAACCAACCAGAAGCGCCGTGTTTTTAATCGGATTCTATTGTTGTTTGATTAATTTGTTGGAAAAGGAAATCATTTCCAACAACAGTGACTAAAGTAAGAGACAAACAATGTTTTAACCACATTTTTAACCCTTGTGCTATCCTAGGCACTTTAACATTGGGAGTTGGGTCATCTAGACCCACTAGACAGTGCTCTGAACCTTTTTTCTTCAATGATTTGTGATCTTCACTGGTGTCCATGGATTACGTACATGAAATCTTTCCACCTTTATCCACCTTTGTCATGGTAGGGAGAACACGTCAATGTAAGGGTGGGGTCATCTAAGACAGCACAAGGGATAAAGCACTCACAGATGAACAGAGGGAAGCAAAGAGTTGGAAACCCTTTAATATTTATTTTTTACGATACAGAAAAATTTTAGTTTAAGGTACATAAAAATATGGATTTTTTTTGTATGAATAATTTTCAAAAAATGGTTAAATTAACAACAATGAGGTGGTTATAATTCTAAGAATTACATTAAATTCTAATAAATTTTTAAATATGCATAACATACTTTTTTATTGTATTTTGTAATAGGACTTTTGTTTGTTATTCTAAATTATTACTTGTAAAAAGGTAATGAAAAGACATGGATATTTTTTAACACTTTTTCTTTAAAACAAAAGAGAAGATTGGTTTTGGTTTTCTAGAATTCTCATAAATATTTTTTATTCATATGGCTTCATCCGTTGTTATTTTAGCAGTTCATTTTTCCGGTCTTTTCATGTTTAACATGCTTTATCTGAACTTTTAGCCCAGAATTACTTGCGAGATAACACTGACTAACAACTTTGTAAAACTTTATTTTGCAGGATAACTGTTTCCTCAAGCACAAACACATAGCATGTGACCAATTTACCTTAAATGAATAACATAATTTCTCAGTTTGCTGCAGATTTTGTTAATAAATGACAGTGCAGCCTTTGTTAGGAGTAATCTGGAAAGCAAATTACACTTTTCTGGACTTTCTGCAAAATAACATGTTTTTTGAAATTAAACTTGTGGTCAATTGAGTTTTTATGCAGAAACAAAATCTGTTTCGAACAGGAGCATAAGGCTTATTTAAAGGCTTTTGAACAAGTTTTTCTCTGAAGGTTATGACTATTTACAATATCTCATCTATCATGGCTGACATTTTTGTCGTCTTTAATCAAAGTTACTCTGGAGGTTTCAGTTTGATCACTTTGGGAGGCTTTGGTAATCTCTTTTTTTACATTTAAATATAAATGTGTGTCCTCTTGCATTTAGTGCTGAATAACAGCGGAATTCTTAAACATAACCACCAGGTCTGCATGAAAGCATTAAATAGTTCACTGAAATGTCTTCCAAGGCAGCTCCTTCCTCTCAGAAAAGGAGTGGCTCATGTTAAAATAAACTTTGAAAACCCTTTAATCATATGGGCACTCTGTGCTTGTGCTAAAACATTATCGTCGTGCCCTCAGCTCATATCTCCAGCTTTGTGTAATAAAAACCCACCAATGTGGACCCATTAGGTTTTAAGGTTATGAGGCAATACTGAGCTACAATAAATCTGGGCTTTTATCAGTTTAAATGTTTTCTATTTCTTGTGTAAATCTGATATGGCAAGAAATGTCATGCATGACTAAGTAGATATGCCACACTCAAGCAGAACTAGAATATAGATTGCAGATTATGTAGACATGATTTTCATAGAGTATCATGCACCACGAGTTTCCTGTCTGTACATTGACTTTGAACCTTCTGTACAAGTGTGCCTGACTGACCTAAATAAATTAAAACAAATGAATTCACCAGTGGAAAACCACTCAGCTGAGATTTTCTATGTATTATAAAGTTAATGGACCAGAATTCCTTCTGCTCCACTGAACAGGGTATGAATGACACTAAATTATATGCTTCTAGAGTTGTTAGGAGCCCCGTGGTGTTTACTGTTCAACCAGAAAAGAAAAAAAAATACTATTAAAAGTTGAAAAACTCTTAGAGCTGGATTTACAGTGTGTAAAATGTGTTGAATTCTAACATTACATCCCAAAAAAAGTTGTACAGGTAAAACAGTGCAATCTGTTTTGCACATTCATTAGTATACCTGCATTATGGTTGTGTTGGAACTTGCAAAAGAAGTTTAGAGGATGCAAATAAATCAATGTATTGCACAGAACATAATTTATTAAATGGGAACACGCAATGTTTTACCTTTTGCTTTTTGAAAGGCAGATACAATCTGGCACAACTAAACCCCCCAAGTGACTGCAGCCATTGTTCTGAGGTGGAGGTCTGGACAAAATGAAAGACGATTCAGAGAGTGCATCTCTCATCTTAATAACTTCTGGAGTACAAAAGGAAGAGATTAAGACACATCTATCTATTGGTGTGCACAAATACTTGTAATCAGTGTTTTTAGTAAGTCTGACCCGTGGAGTGTTCAGTCACTTTCAACTAAAAACGTTTCAGAAAAAGTATCCAAAACGTTGGGTTGCACACTCTGGGAACCATATTTTCCGTATTGTTAGCCAAATTTAAAAGCCTTGTTTTTCCAAAAAACAACTGTGTGCCTTATTATCCAGATCCCCTTTTACGTGGATAAACTGGCGTTAACTGATGTTTAAGCGAGAGGTGGCTACTTTGTCAAAATGTCAGTTTGTCTTTTTTTACGAGTTATAAGCAAGGTTGGGTGTGATTGTAAATACCCTACTGTAGCTAACGCGTAGCAATTTCAGGCCGTGTTTTTTTGACATTATTTGACATTAGTGTTAACATTAGTGTTAACATAGTCACAGTGATGTTTGTTTTAGCGGTATCAGTCTGTATTTTCATTCGCTGCATACCAGTTTGGGAGTTACAGGTATTGTGAATATACAAACAGACTTTGCCCCGCCCATTTCTGTTGCTGTCACAACTTGGAGCTTTTTCAAATGGCAGGTTTTCGTCTGCTCCTGATCCACACGGTTTGCATAAAGAGATACTCTGTGACGCAGTTTTAAACTTTAATCTTTGATGTTTTTAAGACTTTAACCTGAAACAAAATTAAAAGAAAGTTTTCAAAACTTTAACCATGTAAACTAAGACTATGGAAACCTGTTTTCATCTATTTCGAAAAATTCTCTTTCCACCATAACACAGCAGCTGATGATAATATGCTTAAATGTTATCATTAAAAAAAAACACGTTTCGCTCACAGCATCACCCCTACAATCAAAAATGAAAATGTTTTATTTAGCAGGGTTCTTTTTGTTTGTTTTTTGGCACCTGCAGGACATTAAAAATAGTTATTTGTACTTTTCTTTCTTTTACTGTGGTGGACTATAAAAATGTTATGAGTTTATTAGAATTTTTAATTTCATTCAGTCTTCTACAGAGAGTAATAAACGTAATTAAACAGGAAGCAAAACTGATGCATGGAGGCAAAGTTGTAACAAATGTGTAAATCCTGATTTGTGATTCAACACAGTTCATTTACTTTTCCCCATTGATCTACCTTGGATTTAGAAAACCAGACATAAAATGGCTTAAAAGATTTTACACTCAGGTGAAGGAAGAACAACCAAAATGACAAACAGTAAGAAAGGACAAAAGACAAAAAGGTGAGTAAAGGACATGTCAGGAAAAGTTAGATGCGATTAATATTTTTGACATTGTTATTCTTGACTGAGATGCTGAAATGCCTGAGATGTTGCATGCACTCTAGCATGAGTTTCAGTATAAAGTTGCATTTTTCGACATGTCCGGGTCAGGGTGTGGCAAAGATCTTCACGCCGGATGCCCTTCCTGACACAACCCTGTATTTTATCCGGGCTCAGGACCGATACAGGAGGACCACGACTTGGGCCCCCTTGTGGCTACATAGTTAGGCAGGAGCGTGAAGGGTCTTGTCTAAGGACCCACACTGCATGAAACTCGATGCGCCCCCTGGGAATCGAACCCTGATTTGGTTTTTAGCCCACTCCTAGAAACATTTTTTCTTCTGTCCTAAATAACTTCCTCTCATGAAATACAATAGTGTATGAGAATAAACTTTAAATGAATTTAAAATGGCCATAGAACCAGTTTTAGACAAGATATGACCTCACTGGGTTTTTTTTAATATTCCCTTTTTAAATTCCTAACATGAAAAAGAGAAAATCTATTGAGAATACATTTCATTTTTCGCTCTTTTATGTTTTTTAATATACAACGTAGCATTTTAGCTATGTGCTTTTATTACCATGAGACTGTTTGACTCGGTTTATTAACTGATGGTCCTTTTATATCTTTAGTTTATTAAACCAAAGCTAATAACTTGGTCTTATGCTCCTGAGTTGGCAGAAGCAGTATGGTGAAATGGGTTCAACAGAAGAGGCATAACCTTTCTTATCAATAATGTTGAGTTTACTTAGTAATTACAAAAGGGGTTAGACGGTTGAGCCTCTGTTTTTCTCTGGTTTAATGTTTGGCAAAGGACTGATCATAGGAACAGTGTACACTACAGAAAAAAATAAATGGTGGGAGATAGTACAGGTGAATGAAAGCCAGAGCGAGTTGTGTGTGGTCTGCTCCCAGCAGTATGAGGTAATATATTGGACAGTTAAACTGGAGTGGTCAGACAAGAGGAAACAGTATGGACCTACAATGATAATCCATCTTCAATAAACTTGAAGATGGAAAACCCATGAACAAAATGAGAAACCAAAAACTTAACTGAAAGCCAGACACTTAAATACACTGTGGAATGATTACTTGAATTTGAGACAGCTGTGGATAATTGATAACCTGAACCTGGTGGGACAGACAAGAGGAACCAAGAGCCAAGAAAACAATAATGAAGGCATACGCCGTAAACAAAATGATGCCATGCTTCTAGAATGTGTTGTTGCATGCAAAAAAGGGTGTTTTAACCCTTCAACACCTGAAGGTTTGCTGGTGACACCTAGAGAACACACGCTCTTTGACCTTCTGTAATTCTTTAGCCGTTTACGGGATTAACATACACAGTAAAAAGTATTCCTTTGATATTACTTAAGAAAATTAAAGCAACATTTTTCCAGCAATGTTTCGTAGTTTTCTGAACAAAGTGGAATTTTGAGGTGTTAAAACCTAATATTACTGACTTTTTATATAAAAAAAATTTCAATTTAAGTCACAATCTTATTGAGAAAAAAATACTTTTGTTAAATTTGAGTACGTAGTACTTAATAAAAAGAAGTTGGATGTAGCAAATCTATAATTCTTTTACATGCACAAATGTTGATTTCAGTGAAGCCTTAAAGTGTACGTTTTAATAAAGTTATTCTTTTTGCTATAATTTAAAACTTTTTTATAACTTAAAAAAATTTAAGAAATACAAAGATGTCTTTTATTTTGAAAAGATTTATTTAGTTAGAGGTCTGTCACGGAGGGAAAGGGGTGTCTGATGGTTCTCTCCCTTTAGAGCTTCTGTTGTTCTGCTTCCGTGCAGAGGGGAAACCACACAGGGATGCAGTAGGACAGGATGGGCTCGATGGCCGATCGGTAGAAGGTCCTCAGCCGCTTCTGGTTGATGCTGTTTCTCCTGAGTGCCCTCAAGAAGTGCAGGGACTGCTGGGCCTTCTTTAGGATGGCCTACATGTCTCCATTTGAAACACAGCTCTGGTTGATGAAAGAAATATTAAAGTAAAAGAATAGTTAAGTTGTTGCAGCGTCCAAAGTTGTCAAAATGAACACTGTCAATCTGAACTCTGATTTTTTAAATAGAACCGTCAAGATTATGAAATACCTTTGGAAGAAAAATCGTCTAAAAACTATATGTCCTAACATTTTCTGACATTTCTGACTGTAGTCACCCTCTCTACCAAACATGCAGACTAATTAATGATTTATTGTTTAAAAGTACGATGATTCCTCCTTCTTTTTATGGAAACAGCAGCTGTGGTCAGTTTCAATTCATGTCAGATGCACTTTGCTCTAAAATGACAAGTTTCTGCTCGCAGCTTAGTTTAAGAAAAGATCCTCAAGTCCTCTGTAAAATCCTTTTTCTTATCGTTCTCGAGGCTTGAATGTTCCAGAAGCAGACGTCTTTTGCTGATACTAGAATAAACATTTGCAAACTGACACTAATACAGGCTGATAGTTAAAAGCTCTTAAGGAATAAGACAACATTATTTAAAAAAGCTGTCATCTGAGCAAAAGGAAAGAATTATATGTGCTTTCATGGAAAAGGTCATTATGCTTGAATAAACTTTAAAGTCGTGAGCTCTTATGTGAATTTTTGAAGAAGTAAAGTCAAATATTAAACTTTTTTAAAATTTCCGTAAAAATGTGGGCTATGAAGTATGGAAGCAAGTTTTCATCCATCTGTCCATCTTCTTGCTTTGTCCTGTGCAGGGTCACAGGGGTTGGTGGAGCTTTTCCCAACTGTTTGGGCATTACAGGGCCACACACATTCACTCCCAAGGGTCAAATTAGAGTCACCATTTGACCTGTAAAGCAGGTTTTGGACTGCTAGAGGAAATCAGAAAACAAAAGGACATAAAAAGGACCTCACCAGGATTTGAACGATGACAAAAATCTGTTGAAGATTTAAAAATGTGATGTATTCGTGTCAGAAAACTGTTTTTGACTTTTGATTTTTTGATTTTACATATCTTCTAACGCGTAACTTTTATGCTTCCATACAACTGAACCCTACATTTCCACCTGGACTTTTGCAGTTGTTCTGCAGGAAAAAAAAACTCTTATCCATGACATAGGGGAAAAGACAAGAGTAGTGGAGGATGGAGATTAAGTGGCTCTGTGATGTGGAAAAATCCGAAAATGCAGCTTGTTGAATATGCTGGGCGAAAAACAAAGCAGCTTTTACTGAGAGAGTTTTAGGCTCCACCTCGGGGAGGAGGTGGAGATGGGGAGGTGGGGGTGTTGACAGGAGCAAAACAGCATCCCTCAAATGATGAAAAAGAATGGATTCACAGGCAGATTGAGTCAGGATGATGAATGCACTGAGAAAAAGCTGGTACTTGCGCAACTAAGCCACTCTTTAGCTTTAATCCATTTAGAGTGGATTTTCTGAAAGCAGATCGCTGTGAAGGACCAAATGATCAAATGGCTATTAAATGCATCCTCATTCCAACTGCTTTTCCCTCACTTATGTTTTTATTCTTCTTTCTGACTTTGACGACAGTTGTCATGTTCTTCTAAATAAATACAAAATTGTCCTGGTGCCTCTGTCAGACTACTCTCCCCCTCCCCGCTCTACTCTACTCTGCTGATCGGAACCAGCTGTGGATACTCACCTCATCACGCTCCATCCTTCTTAAGGAGATCCAACCCCAGTATTCATCGCCAGTTTGTTACCCTCAACCGTGCTTATGTCTGGTCGCCAAGTTAAGCGAAGTTTCCTACAGTAGTTTTAACTTGTTACTTAATTCGCCTTGTCGATCGCTCTCAGGTTCTTCTCTACGAGGATCCACCTGGTTCCTCTTCTCCAAGAGCTCCTCGATCCGTTCTGTTCCTGCCACGACAATCCTGTCTCCCACGCTCCGGTCTTGCTCACTGCTGTCTGGCCAAGACTCCTGCCAAGTACCTAACCTGTCACGAACACTTTCGCCAACATCCAGCTTCAACGCCGACGTCAAGACTCAGCGGCAAGATTACAAGAAGCTACAAAACTTGCAACGAACTTTCTCTTGCGCCACATCTGGAAGAGAAATAAATCTGTTAAACGACTTCCTGGTTTGAGTCTGGGTTCCAGTGTCTGGGTCTGTCATGTCATACACATCATGACAAAAATATTGTTTTTGACGTTTTAACATGTTGTTGCATTGTTCTCACAATGTATGACATGTATAAAGGAGAAAAAGCTTAAAGCTGACCCAGTGGTGTTCCAGAAACCATCCTATCCTGAACATCACCAAGACAAAGGAGGTCAAAATAGGTTACAAGAAAGTCCAGTACAGGAAGGTGGACAGAGCATGTTCCTGTTTTTATACAAGGGAAGGAGACTGATTAGCCCGAGTAGTGAGGACAGCACAGGGGATTATTGGAGGTCAACCACCGGATCTAGACTGTTTATTTTGCCAGAATCTAGGAAAAAGCTACAAGGATGTCAAAAGATTACTCCACAGCGCCCCCTGCACGACAAGGCTCAAAATCCACAATAATGGACAACCTCAAAACACCTTCACCTGCTAGCCTGTTTCTTTATTGGTTTTTAATTCATTGGTTTAATTTATTTAAACCAATGAATGACTTCAAAAGTCATTTTTATTGATGGCAATAAATCTATTGATGGAATAACATTCTCTACTTTTAAACTCCATGTTCATTTTCCTTTTCAAATTATATTTTAATCATTACTAATCGTGTACGGGAGCCGGTTTAGCTCGTGCTGGTTTGCGGCGCCTTCCGTCCGTGAAACCAGGATTCGACTCCGGGCTGCTCCCTGTTCCCTTCTCTACTTCTGTGCCGGTCCCAAGCCCGGTTGCTTTGAGAAGGTTGCGTCAGGAAGGGCATCTGGCGTAAAACATTGCCAAGTTTACCATGCGACTTGTACGCTGTGGCGACCCCTGATGGGAAAAGCCGAAAAAGAAAGATTACTAATCCTGTACAAATGTTTTATTTAGTCATTGCTGTTAATCTCAAAAACGTTTACCCAGTTTATTTAGCCTCCTCAAAAGATTCTTGATTTGACACATTTTTGAGTAAATTATTTGTGCTGCATTGATTGCAAACATCCAATCCCAAATCATTGGAGTATTCATTTTAAAATATATTTATTCCAGGTTTACTAGGTTTTTTTCTGTTGCTCATGCAAATACAACACTGAAAGCCTCCAAGTCTAAATTGGATCTTCACCTCAACAGGAAAAGCTCTGGTGCTGTGTGACCTTGATGATGAGTAGTTTGAAATATTGATAGATGGATGCCCAATTTGTGTTCAGTTAATCATCCCGCCCTTTAACCAAAAGATCCTATAATTGCAAATGGCTTGTTTCTCTCACCTTCTTTTTAATGGACTTGAAAACAAATGAGACATTTTTGATTTGGGGGTTGTCCATTAAAAATGATTAAATGAAACCACATGTTGAGAATTTATAATCCAGGATAACTTTAATTAGATTGGCCTCATTGCAGTACTTTTTTAATAAATAAATAAACAAATCCTTCATCTGCAGGCTCGTCTATAACCAAATATTTAAAAAATAAACCAAAAAAAAATAATGTTTTATAAATAATGGATGAAAGAGCAAAAAAAAAACGCATTGCATTGTACAGCAAACAGTCTTTGTGGTCATACATGAAATGCTGCACAACCAAGCCAACATTTTCCACGCCTCGTTTTTCCAGCTCCAAGCTGCTGGCCAACATTGATGAATGGCAGCTTTCTCTTTTTTCTTGCTTCTTCACTGGGAATTGTTCTACAGCCAAAACCAGACATGAAGAATATGTGAGCGTGAATCTGCAAACCAAAACTGCTTCAAAAATATTTCATCCTCAAACATGTCGGCTGAGGTCCAAGTTTGATGTAGCAATGGAAAAGTAAACTGAAAGATATACATGATTTCTTCCAAAGGATGGTTAAATTTCCTCAATTTTAGAGCAGGGTTTTCTGCCAGTCCACTGATGGCATCTTCCACACCTACATCTGAGTAGCTTTAAAAATTCTTTTTGGCATATTCTTCTCTGAAAGATGAACTATACTGATCGCAGAATTCTGTCATTCAATACCAGACTAATTCAGTTTAATGAAATCACTTCTCAGAAAGAATTTAGGTTTTGTTAGAGAAAACATTTGGAGAGCAGACCCAGAAGAAGAAAGCTTGGCTGGAACATAAAAAAGGTTTTGCTCACAACAACTGAATTAAGAGCAGATTACATAAATCGAGTGTTATAAGGCTGCAGTTCTGTTCAGTTGACGAGTATTTTAAAGTATTTATGAATTCAGAAGGTAAGAATATTTGAGCGTCCAAATTAGAAAAGGGAGATAATTTTTGGGATACTGTTAACAATTCTTGGTGTATTTGATTGTGTTTTCCACAATTTATGGTAAAAAAAAAATGTATCTGCATATCACTGAAATTCTATTAAAAATAAAGCATTAAAAACCCTTTTTTTAGCTTCAAAAACTATTTTTGCATGCAAAAATATCCTGTAAACACTTTTTTATTTACATTCAGATAGATCATTTCAAACTACTGCGGTAAAGTTATGCCTGTTTGCTGTCTTAGATGAAAAATGCAATTTCAGTTGTACAGATTGTCATTGTAGGCAATAATAAGGCTGTCATGATGCAGTCTTGATCAGAAAACATTGGCGAGACAATCAATTTATGTGAGCTAAAAACAAGTTAGTGTTTAACGATTTGGCACCATGCTTGCACCCTCCACACTCCAATTGGCTTTCATTTTAACAAGTCATAATCTTTGGTTATTTTTCCCGATGACATGCAAACAGAAAACACCAGTGAAGCATATTTTGTAAATATTGTTGGAATGGAAAAATGCATTTTTCTCTTTTACTGCTGAAATGACAGGTTCATGAAAAAGATTTGTTGTATCTCCTTTTGGGGGGAAAGTCTGGAAGTAAAATATTTGCATCATTTTCTAACCAAACTGCTAACAATCCTATAAATGCAAATTTTACAAATCATGCATGCATTCTAACAAGAGTTTGCACTAAATGCAAACGTTTTATGGTTGCTTTTTTTTCCTTTTTAGCACATCAGGGCCTTTCCTTTGTGGGTTTTCATCTCAAAATCTCAAAAGTAAATCATTTATCAGACTATTGTTCGGTTCTAAGATTTTTAAACTGTGTTTTCCTTCTGCTTTTGGGTTTGTTGTCATAGCGAGAGGCTCATTCAGCGTTGAAACAAGGCCCTGTCGTCTCTGGCTTACATTCTGCATCCTTAACGGAGTGAGCGGCTTTCTGACAAATGAGCTCTGCTTGCGCACTGAGTATTGTTGCTAAGAAATGAAATCAGAGACAGACATAAGGCGGAGGAACAAAAGTTGATAGACAAACAAACCCTAAACTTAATGAACTAGCTGTTTTGTTCATTGCAGACTAGCCACATTCTTCCCCACTGTGACTGTACTGGAAATAGTTTTTATACATTTGTTGCTGAAAAAGAGACAGGCATAAAAATAACCTCCTTTCATGAATCTCTCCTCAGGATCCCCTAGGGAAAATGGGAGAATTGTGATTATTGTGGACTCCCAGTATTAATAACCAATGCTCGCAGATGCTGCAAAACAAGAGATTGGAATGTGTTAACTACATTTTTGTCATGGCTTCATAATGTGCATTCACAAGATTTGTCACAGATGCCAGAGAAAAACATATTTTGAATAAACAATGGTGAATCAGATGAAGGATTGATGCGGGACAAAAAAACAAAACATTTAAAGACACAATTTGGTTGAAAATCATACATGTAAATGTCTGAAAATCCTCAAGACAAAAAAGAAAGCCTCAAAGGGCAAAGCTAAACAACAATAAAAAAAACATTTCCATAATGGTTACACACGCAAAAATTAATTCTTAAGAAAGTAATAATACCCCTGTTTCAAGAAAAAAGTGATAAATGGTAAATGGTGTTTACTTTTATAGCGCTTTTCTACCTCCCGCAAAGGCCCAAAGCGCTTTACAGTTGTGCCGTGCACACTTTATGAAAAAGGAAAATTAAATTAAATGAATATTAATTTGAATATATGTAGTTTTTTTCCATATTATATTTAACAAGGTGTAAATATTTTAAAGGAGAATTTGAGAGTTCCATTTTTCCCCCAAGTTAGTTTTTCTTTCAGAGATGTTTAGCAGTAAATAATTGAAAGGTTTCTTCTAAAATGCTCTGTTTTACTATTTGCCGTTGTTTATCAAGAAGAATATGAAGGAAGTTGTCAGGATTTCGGTCCTGTCTCGCCATTTCTGCCGTTCTCCTCTCACCTGCTCCCTGATTTCTAAATAGCTCCAGCTGTGACGCGGGGTATATGAGGTGGGTGTGTCTGCTCACTCTTTGCCAGTTCGAGATTCTTCACCCTGGTAAACCTCAGGCCACGGATCACGGATCACGGGTCACGGGTCACGGGTCACGGATCACGGATCACGGATCACGCATCACGCATCACGCATCACGGATCACGCATCACGCTCCGCTTCGGCACCGCTCACTGTGAATCTGGTCCTCTCGTCGCTCACACGGAACCTGTTGCTACTGTCACGTAAGGAGTCGCCCCTCCCAACTCCCTACGCTCTTTAAGACTGTCTGCTTCTCTCCTCCCTCGGAGCCTGCTGTCTACACGGATCTTGCCGTCTTCGCCCCTCACGGAATTCCCCCTCGGCGGTGACGTCACGCTGCGTCTCAAGCTCCACAGGACCTAGCAGTCTCCTTCTTTTGGACTTTGGACGTTGTTTTTTGGATTCAAAGAACTCTACAAATAAACTTTATTTATACCCTGTGCGTGCCTTAACTTGGGTCCTCATTAACTTATAACAGATCGAACTGGCCCACATGGACCCCAAGGGCACCCAGGATTGGAGAGCAGGCATAGAGGAGGTCTTATCCGGTTATGAGAACCGGTTTGTGGGACTATCTGCAGGTATGAATGATATACTTCAACGTCTGAATGATATCTCCTCAGAAGCTGTCAGACCTTCCGGAACAGGCTAGCCCAGGAGGGCGCACCAGAACCCCGCATGCCTCCCCCCCAACGTTTTTCAGGTGACCCCGGACACTGTCGGACATTTATTGCCCAGTGCGAGATTTTTTTTGCTTTACAACCGTCCATGTTTAGTTCTGAGCTTTCCAAGGTGGCTTTTGCTGTATCGCTGCTCTCTGGGAGAGCTGGACAATGGGGTACTGCGGAATGGGAGCGACAATCTCACGTCTGTTCCTCCTTCCCTCGATTTGCTGCTGCTCTCAGACGGGTGTTTGATCCACTCACTCCATCTCATGAGGCTGGTCGGCGGTTGCCTCGCCTGCTCCAGGGCAACAGATCAGTCGATGATTATGCTATAGACTTTCATACGCTCTCTGCTGATTGTGAGTGGAATGAGAGGTCACTATATGATGTATTTTATCAAGGACTCAACGACTCCATCAAGGATGAGCTGGCAGCTCGAGACCTACCTATGTCCCTCAATGGCCTGATGGAGCTGGCTGCCCGCATCGACCGCCGGATGAGGGAGAGGCGCAGAGAGAGAGGTATGAGACGGCCACCTGCATCTCACCTTCCTCAGCCTTTCTTCGCTGCAGACGCAAACTCAGCTGTTAGAGGAGGAGAGGACCTGGGGGCGTCTGAACCCATGCAGCTGGGTCGTACGAGGATCACACCGGAGGAGCGAGAGCGCAGATCCCGGATGAACTTGTGTTTCTACTGTGGAGCACCAGGACATCCAGTGGCGCGCTGTCCGGTAAAAGAGAGGGCTCAACATCAGTGAGGAGGACATGTTTGAGCCGTAACAAAATAACCTCCTCAGAGTCAGGTGCGTCAACTGCTGCTGTCTTTCATGTTAAATCAGGACCCGTCGAAGTAACTGCTTTAATTGATTCTGGTTCTGATTGCAACTTCATAGACCACAGTCTGGCTTCTACACTGAAAATCAATTTTCAGCCCTTAAATGAACCCCTGAGTGTGCATGCCATTGATAACCATTTGATTAATCGTAGTTCCCGTATCACTGAACCTGTGACAATCCAGATAGACAATCACTTCGAGGACATGTGTTTCCATGTTATTTCACTTCCTGCTCCCTCTGTCATTTTTGGTCTCCCCTGGCTGAGAAAACACAATCCTAACATCGACTGGTCTTCTGGCAGGATTTTGACCTGGGGAGCTGGTTGCCCTGAAACCTGTCTTGGTTCCATGAAGCGTCCTGAAGCTTCTGTCATGGCTGTAGAGGAGGTGTATCCAGATTTGTCCAAAGTACCCTCTGACTACTTGGAACTAAAAGAGGTCTTCAATAAAGTTAAAGCATGTTCATTGCCTCCCCACCGTCCTTTTGACTGTTCTATTGAACTACTTCCCGGTACTATTCCCCCCAGTGGTCATCTCTATTCTCTGTCTGGTCCTGAGCGACAATCTATGCAGGACTACATTGATTCCTCTCTTAAGTCTGGTCTCATTCGTCCCTCCTCCTCACCTGCTGGTGCTGGCTTCTTCTTTGTGAAGAAAAAAGATGGGGGCTTAAGGCCATGCATTGATTATAGGGGGTTAAACCAAATAACCGTAAAGAACCGCTACCCACTCCCCCTGATGAACACAGCTTTTGAGTTACTTCAGGGTGCATCCATTTTCACAAAACTTGACCTTCGCAACGCATACCACCTCATTCGGATCAAGGAGGGGGATGAATGGAAGACGGCATTCAATACTCCCAGTGGCCACTACGAATATCTGGTCATGCCGTTTGGTCTCTGTAATGCACCTGCCGTTTTCCAAAATGTGGTGAATGAGGTGTTGGGGGATATGATCAATAATTTTGTATTCGTTTATCTGGATGACATTCTGGTCTTTTCCAAGTCAAAGGCTGAACATGTTCAACACGTCCACCGGGTTTTGCAGCGGCTTCTCCAGAACAAACTATTTGTCAAAGCCGAGAAGTGCGAATTTCATCTCAGTTCGGTGTCGTTTTTAGGGTTGAACATAGCAGAAGGTCCAGTCCAAATGGATAAGACAAAGGTACAGGCAGTTTTAGACTGGCCTGTCCCGGAGACCCGCAAACACCTCCAACGTTTCCTTGGATTTGCAAATTTTTACCGCCGTTTTGTCAGGGGATACAGCCAGATGGCCGCACCACTTCATGCTCTCACGTCATCAAAGAGGCGCTTTGGATGGAATCCACAAGCCAATGAGGCGTTCATCCAGATAAAGAGGCGTTTCACTTCTGCCCCAGTGCTTAAGATGCCTGATGAGGACAGGCAATTCATTGTGGAGGTTGATGCCTCAGACCAAGGTGTGGGTGCGGTGCTCTCACAAAGGTGCAAGGAGGACAACAAGGTTCATCCATGTGCCTTCTTCTCACGTCGCTTAAGTGACTTTGAACGGAGGTACGATGTGGGCGACAGAGAACTTCTAGCCATCAAGCTCGCCTTGGAGGAGTGGCGCCATTGGCTGGAGGGGGCTCAACATCCATTCATCGTCTTCACGGACCACAAGAACCTGGAATATCTTCGCACAGCCAAGAGGCTTAATTCCCGCCAAGCCAGATGGTCTTTGTTTTTTAATCGTTTCACCTTCTCACTCTCCTACAGACCTGGTTCTAAGAACACTAAGGCTGACGCCCTCTCACGTCAACATGCTTCCAGTCCTCTAGACCACGGTGCTGAGCCCATCCTGCCACCGTCAGTCCGGCTAGCAGTTCTCACCAATGACATCGAGACTCAGGTCAGACAAGCTCAGACACAGCTAACCATTCCTAGTGACTGTCCAGCCAGTATGTTATTTGTTCCAGAACAACTGCGTTCAAAGGTTCTCCACTGGTGCCATTCATCGCCTCTCCATTGTCATCCTGGCATAAGTAGAACCATCACTGTAGTCAAAAGGAGTTTTTGGTGGCCCTCCCTACAGTCTGACGTTAAGAGGTATATGGCTGCCTGTCCCGTTTGTGCTAGAAACAAGACCTCTCACCAACGAACTTCTGGGCTTCTCAATCCTCTCCCGGTTCCCCACCGGCCCTGGTCGCACGTCACTATGGACTTTGTGACTGGTCTCCCATGCTCAGAAGGTAACAACACAGTACTAACGGTAGTCGATCGATTCTCAAAGATGGTGCATTTTATTGCTCTACCAGGGTTACCTTCAGCTAAGGAGACCGCTGACGTAGTACTGCGTCAGGTTGTCAGGTTACATGGCATCCCTAGAGATATAGTCTCTGACAGGGGCCCACAATTCACAGCGAAGTTCTGGTCGGAATTTTGCAGACTGCTGGGTATCACAGTTAGCCTCTCATCTGGGTTTCACCCCCAATCCAATGGTCAGTCGGAGAGACTTAATCAGCAGCTGGAGACCAGCCTACGAATCCTGTGCTCTTCTGATCCTTCATCCTGGTCGCGCAACCTGGTTTGGGCAGAATATGCACACAACACCTTGCCATCAACCTCTACTGGCCTTTCGCCGTTTGAGGTGGTTTATGGTTTTCTGCCACCTGTGTTTCCCGCCCTGGAGGGTGCTGTCTCTGTCCCCTCAGCTCAAGCATCAGTTCGTAGGATCCATCGTGTCTGGAGTAGAGCTCGTCGGACACTGCTCAGGACTGTGGACTTGTACAAGCGTCAGGCGGACAAATACAGGAGACCCGCACCCTTGTACCAACAAGGCCAACAGGTATGGCGGTCCACCTCTGACCTTCCCCTACGTGTGACCCATAGGAAACTGGCATCCCGTTTCGTTGGACCCTTCCCCATAACCAAAGTCGTCAACCCTACTGCTGTCAGGTTGCGGCTGCCTCGGCCCATGCGGGTGCATCCCACTTTCCATGTGTCCAAGATCAAGCCTGTCCAGGAATCGGACCTGGTTCCACCTGATAGACCCCCTCCTCCAGCTCGGATAATCGATGGGGGCCCTGCTTATGATGTCAGAGCGCTACTCAAGTCCCGTCGCAGGGGACGTGGTTTTCAGTATTTGGTTGATTGGGAGGGGTATGGCCCAGAGGAGCGTTCTTGGGTTCCTTCCAGGTTAATTTTGGATCCAGCACTGATTGCACGGTTTCATCGGGATCACCCTGGACAACCGGGTGGGCCGTCGGGTGACGGCCCTTGAGTGGGGGGCACTGTCAGGATTTCGGTCCTGTCTCGCCATTTCTGCCGTTCTCCTCTCACCTGCTCCCTGATTTCTGAATGGCTCTAGCTGTGACGCGGGGTATATGAGGTGGGTGTGTCTGCTCACTCTTTGCCAGTTCGAGATTCTTCACCCTGATGAACCTCAGGCCACGGATCACGGGTCACGGGTCACGCATCACGCATCACGCATCACATATCACATATCACGCATCACGCTCCGCTTCGGCACCGCTCACTGTGAATCTGGTCCTCTCGTCGCTCACACGGAACCTGTTGCTACTGTCACGTAAGGAGTCGCCCCTCTTAACTCCCTACGCTCTTTAAGACTGTCTGCTTCTCTCCTCCCTCGGAGCCTGCTGTCTACACGGATCTTGCCGTCTTCGCCCCTCACGGAATTCCCCCTCGGCGGTGACGTCACGCTGCGTCTCAAGCTCCACAGGACCTAGCAGTCTCCTTCTTTTGGACTTTGGACGTTGTTTTTTGGATTCAAAGAACTCTACAAATAAACTTTATTTATACCCTGTGCGTGCCTTAACTTGGGTCCTCATTAACTTATAACAGAAGTAGCTGTTATTGATGATGCCACCGTTTCTGTTTGAGGTTTAATTAGAAATCATGAGAGTCATTCTGCACTAAGATGTGAAAGGTAGGTGAAGCCTTATCTAAATCCATTGTAATCTATTCATAATCCATTGTTTACAATCCATGCACATTATTGGAGAAGCAGTATGGAAAATATTCTGTAGACCATCTGTTGTGCATTAGTTTCACTGTCATGATCATTAAGTTATAAAGACAGTTAGTCATAACAGAAGCCGATACATCGACCTTAATTTTGCACGAATCTCATTCACCCATACACACACACATTCACGCAAAGATGGCGACTTTGTCAACCTGTGTTCACATGTACGGGGATTGACCCGTACAGGTGCTGCAGGTTTTTGGACCCATGGAGGGTGCGCAGGTGTGTATTGGAGTTCCCTTGAGGCTTGTACGTCCACCTCAAGGGACGTCATGAAAATGGAACATTCTATTGTTGTGGGTGTGGTAAATGTATCGTGAAGTATTCGTAAGCATAATGTAAGTTACACACACTTATGACCTACGGTGCCCTTATTCCACACTCAGGTCGTTAGTAAAGTATGTTTATCACCCCATGCTGCAAACAAGTGGTCGAAGGATGCCCACACAAACCTGATTTTGTAATTTCCTCACCTTCAGCGGTGAGGCTGCACACGACGAGCACATACTTATCAATTAAAGAGCACTAAGTGGCCACTTGTGCAGTGCAGATGGTTTGAGGGGGGTTTAGTAAAGGGATAATTCTATATGACACGCCTTTGTCTCACCTACTTCACCCTCACTTAATACTACGTGTTGTGTGAGCATTCGCTATGCACCTCTGCAGCTCTGCAAACCACCAGTTTGTAACTCATTGTAAATGAGTTTAGTTTAGTTAAAAAAAATAAAATCCAAAGCCCCTGCCACGAATGTTGAAGCAGAGTAACGCTAATTTAAAACGACTCTGCTTTAAATAGAGACCATTGTAATCAGACAGGTGGCACAATAAGGAGCGTCCCAGGCACTTCCCCCCATGCTGTGACACAAGCAATTCATCTTGAGAGCCGTCAATGAGCTGCTTCACTTTACATCAAGTGGATTTTAAAAAATCACATAAGAAATAATTTAAAAAAACACAGCAATCAATGTGCAAAAAAAGAACAATTATTCAGCAAATTAAAAATAACAAAAAAGACCAAAATACCTAGCCAATAAAGATTCTTCACCTTCAGACCTAACTGGCTGATTTGATCTCTTTAAAGTAGATCAAGCAGCAATAAGCAACGCTGCTATCTAGAGACACTCTGTGGAACCACACAGGGCACACGCAATCAGCTTTTCATCCATCCCACAAAAGAATTTGGTGCTTCAGTTGATTGGGGAAATTTAGCATCTTATCCTATTTACCATATTAGGATGAAGATTACTATTTTAAGTTTTGAAGTTACTTTTTCTCTGTGATTTATCACAGTAAAACTGTGACACTAGATACTCGAGCATCCCCTTCTGCATTTTTTTTTCTAAAAAACAACAATTTACTTACTTTTAAAGGGACTATAAAATAATTAAAACCCTTTAATGTATGGATAAAATCAAATAAGAAAACATCGTAAACAGGAGTCAGAAGTTCAGCATTAAGGTTGCTGTAAACAGATTCATCTTCATTTTTTTTTATATTTTATCAATCGTGTGTAAACTTATTACTTTGAATCAAATTATATCAAATGAGAAATAAAGTTCATTCATCATTGTTCATATAATGAATATTTTTTCTGCTGCTCTGCAGAAACAATGTCTTATAAACAACACAGGTTGTTAGAATTTGCAGACAGTCATAATTTAGAATCTTATCAAAAAAGAAAATAATTTCAGTTTAAGAAATTATGTCTTTGTGACAGTAATTTTTTTACTGAATAATCATTCCTGGTAAGACCATATTCTTCTTGCAGATTTTTCTTGTTTATTTTAGAAAAAGAATTCAAATTTTAAGAATTTTTGACTCATTTTTAGGGGGGTCTGTTTTAGCAGTGAACAGGCTGACTGTCAACCCATTGGGTTCAATGAAGTTTACAAGCGTGGGCATGGAGCATCCCCAAGAAATTACTCTCAAAGAAATTTTTATCAACTTTAAATTGTTTTTAGAAATCTAAAAAAAGATATCAACTAATTTAAATTTTGAGTGGAAGGATATGATAGATGACTTAAGCTGAATCAGTAAGGTGAACATCCTTTTGATATCAAATCAGGTAGAACTGGTTTTGACAGACTTGTATTTTGATAAATATAGCGATATAGGGAGGAATTAATGAAAAATTAAAAGAGTAAATGTTTACTTGAATGCCTTTGTGGTACAAACTGCCACTGTGTGCAGGCGTGTTCATGGGTTCATGAGCATGCACAAGTGTGAATGTGCACAGCTTACAGCACACCCAACAGGAAATTAAGTAGCTGATGATCGGTGAACATTCAGGAAGAAAAGATGGCTGTGTTATTAAAAATGTGTCTGTTGGTGGAGGAGTGAAAAAACGCACCTAACTGCAGTGACAGCACAGCTTGTCTTTGCCATCTTCTCTTTTCAGTTTCAACATTTTAACTTTTTTTTTTCATCTGCATGTGTTTGTGAAGCAATTTGATGTGATGTTGTGTAATCTGATTGCCAAGCAGAGCAGGAGGGATGTCATCTACCCCTGAAAGATATGAGCTCTGCAGTTTCATTTCACTGCTCCTGCTGTCAAAACAGATAGTTGTTTTCATATGGAAAATATACTGTCTTTTGAATTTATAATCAGCAGCTCCTGACTTTAGTTTAGCCTAGTTTCTTGGCCATTACCATAATGGATTTTTATAAACTCTGTTAATGTACCCTGTTATTCTTAATGGTCAGTGATCAGTTTTATAGCTTCAACAACTGAACTTGTAATTACATAACAGAATGAATAATCATACCTGCCTTTTTTTGGCTAAATCTTTGTGGAGTTGGTGCCAGACACGGAGGTGGAGCAGAAATTTCACGTCCAACTCCAGCCCACTTCTTTTGAATGTGCGGATACAGAATGGATAACTTAACCAACGGTACCGATTTGCTGTCCAGTGATTTGATTTGGTTACACTTTATTACTGTTTCGTTTCAGCCCAAACAGAGTGCCGGTCTCTGCAGCTGTGTTTATCATAGCTGCGTTTTTTAGAAGACCTTTAAATCAAACACAAGCATGAAGGTCTCGCTGGGCAACTGGGAGCTTCAGTGATTCAGCTGCTAAACCATGAGTTAAACGTTTTAAACTTTTATTTGTACGCTGCTTTTACTAAGTTCCAGTGCAGCATTTTCAATTTACAATTTTAAAAAGTTCTCTGATTACCCATTTAAGTAGTAAACGCTGTATACTTTTATGGAGCTTTTTTACCTTGCTTTAAGGCCCAAAGTCCATTACAGTCACAGTCCCGTGCGCACATTCACACAGCAGCTCTGCGTCTGAACACTGGTGCCAACCTATAACAACCAGGAGCGATGGGGTTCAGTGTCTTGCCCAACTGCATTTCAACATATGGGCAGACAAGACGATGGTGACCTGGCTGCAGACAAGATGGTTGCCCAGACATCATCAGCTGGAAGTTCAAAATTCCACAAGTTTTCAGAATTGTTGCACCTTTTATTAAAACTTTTTGATGTGAATAAATGGTAACGGTTATGGTCTTCAGTAGAAAATACAGTTTTAGTGTGAAAGATGAGCTTAAAATGGGTCAAAACAATTGTAGCGGTCATCGTTTATTGCTTTCATAATTTATAACAAAAGTGTTAAGTTTTGTCAAACTGTTTTCCAAATTCTCAATGCAAACGACAGTCAGCTGTAAAGCTTATAGTAATTTCAAGTCACTAATCTTTAGAATACATATGACAGTAAATGCTCTTGAACAAACCCATTAAAGATAACAGTATTTATTTCAAAAATAAAAACCTTAAAATGCATTGAGACCATGAAATGGTCGACCAGCTCTCCCTCCATGATTCCGACCCAAAACATGACTCTACCACCTCCTTGCTGACATCGCAGCTTTGTCGGGACATGATGGCCATCTACCAACCACCCGCTATTCCATCCATCCGGACCATCCAGGGTTGCACAGCACCAGTGAACAAGACTGCTCGAGGTTTGTGTATAACTGCAAGCCTCTGCAGGGCTGGGCAACTGCAGGCGTCCAGGGCAGATGACAGATGACAGAGGCATCTCCAGTGTTCCAGGTTTATAGCTTAAAATGGGGGGGGGGGGGGGGGAGAACTATTAGGTTCACCAGTTGAATTACTCTTTTTTGAAAATAAATAAATAAATAAAAGAGTGTTGTTCAATCGAAATGAGGGGGAGAACGTGAACTTTCAACTCTGTTCAAGGACTTCTGGTTCCGGCTAACGATGTCTGCAGCCAGATTCTCTCGGGTAAGGCAGGAATCGAACCTATAAACGTCCAATCAGAGGTCAACCACTCTACCTCTGCACCATGGGGGGGGTAAAAGAAGAATGAAAAGGAATTCACTTTTTTTTAAGACAACACCTCACAAGGCATGCCTTGCATGCAGAGGTTTAAACATGGGAGTTTTAAATGCAGAAGCATTTACATGGACCTTTCATTGGAAGTGGTCACTTGAACGCACGTTGCTGACAGCGGGACATAGCTTGACACAGTAGCTTTCCAACCGGGCTTTGTGAGGTTGATTAAAGGTACAAACACTGTTGGAGCACAATGAGCCATGTAATGGTGAGTTGTTGTTTATTTATTTATTTTGCAACCAACCATCTCTGCTTAGCAACTGTTGCACAACTCATGAATGTCAAAACTTCTCAGAATCTCACCACCGTACTTAAGCGTTTTCTATCTCTAACAACAAGGATTGACAAATATCAAAATTACCAAATAAAATGTACACACTCAATAATTAAATGTGAACTGCAGAGACTATTTGGAAAAAATATTTTATACCAATTCTTTCTGTAATCTCAGCGTATCACTAATAGGTCCGGCACAGCCAGCGACTCTTTAGATTCCCACAGAGCTTAATTAAATCCTGCAATTCATTATCATAACTGCAGACTAGCAGTTTCTGCATCCCCACCAATAGTTTAAGAGAAAAAAATGCCTACATGCAACAGAAAATGATGCAATGTTACAAACATCTTATGTTGCTCAGCTTCGCTGCAGAACAACTGTGATATGATTATTATAAACTGTTGATTCAATGAAATGCAAAAAAGACAAAGATGTGGCAGTTTATATTTAATGATGTTCTTTCCTCTGTTTTTCTTCACACCTAAAAGAAGTTTGCTTGACTTTAAAAGAAAATTGAAAGCCTAAAAAGGGATTCCACAATGGTCCTGGAGGATTATGCCTGTAGTTAGATCAAGGATTCAAAGGGCACAGTTGAGTTTTCCTTCACTGAGCTCCAGCTTACCCATAGGAACAAGGGTAAAACCACCATTTCTACACCCTTTAAGGTTAAAACGCCACTTGAGGTCGTTTGATGCTTCTCCCTTTACATATTTAAAGCATGCCTAATAAGGAAAGGACCCGTGGGATGCCAGAGTACAAGAGGGATTAAATTATCCTGCTGATGAGTTTAGTAAATTGTAAAATTCTTTTGAGATTTATTTTAAATATTATTTGTGTTAATGGGGACTAAAATGGTGTTGGATTGTCACAGGAGTCCTCAGGCAAACCAAAGGAGCCCAATTAAACAAATTATAGACAAAAGTACAAAAAGTTATTATCATGTTGTGTTAATTGCATTTAAAAATCATGAATCCAAAAAAGAAAGCATTTTAGTCCATTTTAGTTCCAATTCCATTGGGAATTTAGTTTTTTGTTTTTTTATTTGTTTTTTGGTTAATTTAATTCTGTTTGCACACGGATGAACCAGCAGAATTTAGGAGTTAGTAAAGGTTGCCCTCTTGTTATGCCATTGAATCTTCACACATTTAAATGTTCAAAGCTTAGGTCACTCAACAAAATACTGAAAATATTCCCATTCACATAATGATTTGATGATGGCAGAGCACTAACCGGGACACCAAGGGCACTGGGGACTTTGTTGTCTTGCTCAAAGTCGCTTTTACGCAAAGGCAGACTGAGCAGAAATCAGACCTGCAATCTTAGGCGCAGCTGTTGGCCTCACTATCTTCAATCTTCTACTTCTTGGTAGAAAATCACAGATTCATAGTACGTATTAGAAAAATCCCTGTTTTCTTTCAGTCATTCTATCTCTGCGCCAACATGGACCTTAAAAATTAATCTGCAAATCAATCGAAAACAAATTCTTTCCATCTTTTGGAATAAATTAGAACGTCAAGCCTCCACTGCTTACAGGTTGGATAATGGCTGGATAACACACAGTAATGTTAACTTCTAAAGACATTTGATAAACATTCATCACATTCCCTTCAGAGCCTTTAGGGTATTACCTCGATAATACATCACTCTTATTTATTCTGGTGGTGAAATATGAACAATCCCTCCAAACAAAGTTGGTCTGTTTAAACCTACAGCTGATCCTTTTCCTCAGTGTGTATTTCTTGTTTTCTTCTTTAGGCATTTCGGTGTTTATTAAGGTGATCCTTCATACAAATAAAAGCAATGATAACCCCAGTGACCACGTCCTGCCCCTCCCTGATTAATTATCCAGGGAATGACATACAGTCTTAGCTTCCAAACAAATAAACATTTCCTCAGAGAAGACTTTCTCCTCAGTGCAAAGATTGGAAATGACTTGATTCTGCTGCTAGAGTTTTAGTAATGTAAAGGTTTATAGTAAATTCAGTTCATTTTTATTGAGTGTTTATGTAATGGCTGATTGTGATAAACTCTAAGGTGAGAGTAAGTTGCTTCAGCTTCCCACACTTCTCGTTCACCTCATTATTCCTCTTCTCTGATGACTCAAAGCATGTTGTAGGACAACTTGGACAGCGTGTAACACCCACGCTGCTGTCAGATGAAAGCTTTGTCTCCCGACATCAAACTGAGCTGCTCTGGAAAAAAAGAACAGCTTTCTGCTGTGTTTGCCTACAATAACCATCGGTGCTTTCCAACCAGAGTTTAACCCTTTGAAAAACAAGAATGATGCAAGTCGTGGGACACAAGTGTGAGCTACTCTGTTGCCTCAAAGCATGCAGCTTTTTGGATCCTAGAGGTGGGGTTGCCTTTAACTTAAAGAGTTTGAAATTTAGCTTGTGTTTATATCTTCAAACCTTGATCGTTCAAAGTAATTACCCAGTAGATCAAAGGAAATTAAACCTAGTAAAGGTACCTTCCTGTCTTTGTTGCTCACAATTATCTGGGATTTGATTTCATGATCTCTTGAGAAACTGGATGAGATGAAAAGAGTGAAAAAAAATGTAATAAATATTAGGCTCTCTCTTCTACTGGCTTATTTGACGCTTTGATTCTCCAATTGCTCGCCGGTATTTGGAGCAATCAGAAGATCACAAGCCTGCCTATCATTTATTTTCAAAAGCAAAGCAGATGGGGAGATAATAGTAGAGATTACTGGCAAGGGCAAAGAAGCAGATGCCAATTTTCTGTAATAAGAGGCAACCCACTCAACCAGCTGTAGCAAAAAATTACTTTGAATGTCAGAGTTTAAAATTCAACAGCTAAATCTTTTAAACCTTTCAAAACGTGCAAAACCATACAATCCCCAGGTTAGTTATTTCCCCTCAAATCAATTTTATTAAAAGGGTCATTGAAAATAACGGATGTCAGCTGAAATAAAATAACTACAATCACATATAATAGAAAATTAAAGTTGATGTCTGTCAGTGTACATGCAAAGGTCTAAAAACTGTTTACAGGGTTGTATAGCCTGACGTACCGAAACCTAAATTTAAAAAACAAAGCCAGTAAATATAGTTTCGTCTGCACCGACTGCAGACATAGATGCATAGCTGTTTCCACCATAAAAAAGTATTTACTACAGTCCTTCCACAAAAAATAAAAAAGGTAAAGTTCACTTTCACACTGATCAACAGATAAAAATGACTTTCCTTTAGTCTCTGCTGAAAAAAAACATCTTGAACTACCCTGGCATTTGTCAACCAGTTTAAAAATACCATCCATGCTCACTCTACAATCTGCTTACAACCAGCTGTTGTGCAGTAATGCAGCAATTGCCATGTTACCTGTACTACCCTTTTTCTAAAAGAAAAAAAAACTGTACTCTCTTGGTACAGGAAGACTTTTTTATATCCTTTTGTACACCTTTCAATTGCATTTCAGGCTTTCTGAACAAAATGAAATGTAAGAGCTGTGATGGAAACACAAATGTTAGTAGTTGACTCACATTTACTCAATGTGAGTCAACTGCAGGTATGACGCAAATATTGTACGACTCCTGCAAACAGTGATCAACAATAAAGAATATTTTTCTTAGGAGAAGTGAGGTACAATACATTTTATAGGCTACAGTCACTATGCTGGCATGTTGCACACGCAAAGTTGGATGGTTAGGTTGAGGTGTTGGCTCCACGATTTCATAAACAGAGCCGGCAAAACAAGGATGTGACTTTCCACAAGTACATTTTTACTCTCAGCTAATAAAGGAGAACTTATGGAAAACATTTTAGGAAGATCTAAGTGAGTTTACTCTCAGAATAGAGAAAGTTTAGGCTGTTTAGTCTTTCCACTATTTACACTTTTTCTGACACGGCCACCAAACCTTTTTTTGCTTTTTGCAGGATGGACTGTTGAAAAAAAGTCTAACACTAAGCGGAGGAAAAGAAACTAACCGTGTCACGACCGGCTCAACAAGCCTCAGCTGTGCCTTGCTTTACAGTGAACCCCGCCGGGACCTAACCTAGCACTACAGTCCAGGGCTTTTGACCGTAGTGCTCATTACATCCAGATTGCACTGTTTTCAGTTTGCTCCGACCACGTCACGCCGCTGCAGGAGGAGACCGGCCCATAAAGAATGGGCACAAGCGGTCTGCGGCGATGTCGGCTACCCACCAACCTATTTTGAAACACGGACCGAGGAACCTAATAGTTTGTATACATTTTAGTTTGTGCATAGATTTGAATAAGATCACAACCATTTATGAGGTCTATATTGTGTTCCCTATATAATGATGTATTTATTTATAGAAAAGTTTGAAATGTCGTTCATCTGTTACATTTTGTACAAAAAACGTGATGTTACCATGATCTGGGTCTTATTTTGTGATGATCAGAGTTTTTTCTTTTTAAAATCAAATCAAAATTAAACATTTTATGGTCATTTTATTGCTAAGCCGTGTCTCGTTGTTTAAAGACATTTTCAATATGGCGTTGCTCTTTACTATCTTAACAGGCTAGTGTAGCATCTCTAGCAAAATAACTCATTGGTCAGGTACATCAAGACATAGTTGTTAGACGGCATGTGGCTGCACAATATAAAATATCACGGTTGTAGACCGCTGGGTCAGCCTGTTGAGTGCAAATGTTTATGTATAATTTGTATCTTCTAGCAACAGGTTATAGTATTTACCTATGCAAGTGTAAGTAAGGATAGGGCACGCTCATTGCCCTGCAAGGTATTCTCACTTTTCACCCGTAGAAAGCCGTTGCTAGCTGCAATGGCATTTGTAATTAATGCTTCAAACACATGCAGCACATGTGCTGTCAGATTTGGCTTTTTTTGCAAAGACAGGACTTTCTGTAGGTTACACAAATGCTGCACGTTCATGTTTTTCTGAAGCTTTTATCTTTTTTCTAAAAACTGGACAGACAACTGGACACTATAGTTCCTTAAATCTTTTTAAAAAGTTGTTTGTATATAGTCTTCCCAGACATCTCCAAAGAAGGATCCCTCCACGGGTTTTTGGCTCCTTTACTAAAAACCTTCAAATGATTTAATTAATCTGTTGGTTGTGGTCAACATCATTCCCCAACTTGTACTCTTTCACCCTGCAAGTGTTTTTTCATCTGGATGCTCTTTGTTATATATGACAAATGTCTGCTTTTGGTCAGGGCTGGTGGTTCTTTCTTTGCTCTTTAAAGATCTCAGTACTAAGGAGCACTGATACATTTTTCTAGTACAGTTAAAACTACCATGAGATGCAGCCAGTCTAACTTTGTTTAGATTTTCTTTGTGGCTTACTACAAAACTGAAATCATAGGCCCCAAAAAACCCTCTGAGTTACGAGGCAATAGCTTAGATATTTTTATCTTTGTTTTCTGTCCATTGACAGACTGTTGTTTCAGTTGTGCTATGCACACAATAGATAATTTCTGTTGTCTTAAGCATGAAAAGAAAAAACCTTCAAGTAGTTTAACCTTAGTAATTTATTGTATGTGTGAGGGTTATTGTTACATTGTTTTGATACAGTGACATACAGTATAAACTTTTATTTGACTGAAATGGAAACGGGCCTTTTACTGTCGCCAATCAGGACTGAGCATGTCCAAAGTAAACACCCCTTCCACTGAAAGCGGACTGTCAATCAAATGTTTTGTCATGCTTTTACTGAGGCATCTGATTGGTCAGTTTAGAACTTGATAACTAGTAATAAAGAAAAAATGTGAAAAAAATGTAAAATTAGCAAGAAGATGTTAAGAAAAAGGCATTAGATCAAAAGTGATCATTCTGAAAAATAGATTGAATGAGTAACAGCTCTTTATTTCTGAAGATGGAATTTTGGCTTCTCGAGGGGGGAAATATCACTTTGTCCAGTTCTCTTATACAGTCAATAGTTGCTGATGGTTTAGTTAATGTTTGTAATGGAAGTTCAGTTCTTCTTTTTCATTCATGTATTAACTAAAGTCCACCCGCCCCTGCTCTCCTTTTGTCCTGCCACAACAACCAAACTCGACAGCAAAGTCTGCCTGAGAATTTTCATTCATGTCTTGGTCTGACAAACATGCAAACAGTCTTCAATGTGTGTGTGTGCAGGGAAACTAAGCCACAACTCCATTGATCTAATCTTTGCCTGTTTGCCATGGGGATAACATTTGGGCAATGCTTCCAACTGTGCCTGGACTCAGGCAAGCCTGAACCATGAGCAATTTGGTGCAGATAGGATGAGGCTTAAACAGATGGGATGAGAGGCCTAAATGTTTGTGATCTTCCTGTGGTACAAAAACCCAGCAGGGATCTGAGATCAGCAGGAAGCAGTTGATCAGAACATCGGGTCAGAACCAAACAGGGTGAACATGCTTTTACTTACTAAGCTCTACACATGTGGGACCTGCAACCCAATGAGTTCAAATGTGTCCCTGCTTTTTCCACATTTAAATCCAAAATTATTCTTTTGTCGTTTTCTGGTGCCTATGTATGACATTCTGAACTTAAACTTCTGTTTATGGGTCTTTTTTTTAATTATTTGAATTCTTGTTTTTTTCAAACATAAACCAGTTTTGTTGTTTTAATTATGCTGATGGCAACTTTTACTCGCACAAAATATAGAAAATAAAAAGCTTTTTTAGGGAGAAAACATGTTAGGATTCAACATGTGTTGCAGAAACATTAACATTCCTGTAAACATGTTTCTTCAGGGCAGATAGTAGTAATTTCAGAAATTTGTTTCAACTGATGGCAACAAACTATCAGAAAATAGAGTATGTACTCTCTTACCTCCTTAAAATTTTATTGTAGCAAATAAGATGTTTGTGCACCTTTGAGCATATCCCTTCAGGGGTCGCCACAGCGAATCAGCCACCAAGTGGTAAGCAATGTAAAATGACGGAGAGGGGCCAGCAGATCCTGAAGCGCATAGAGCAAGTAGGTCGCCGACTTTCTGCATAGTCAGTTGCTACAGAGCTTCACACTTCATGTGAACTTCAGATTAGCCCAAGTTCAGTACGCTGACATGTTCATGGAATAGGTTTCCATGGCCGAGAAGCTGCATCCAGGTTCAATGCAAATCAAAGGATACAGTGGTGTAAACATAATTTCCATTTCACTGCAACAGTTTGATTTAAAAAAGAGTCAGTTAGATTCTGATCAAACTATAATAATAGGGGATTTAAATATTCATGTTGATGACCCCAGTGACTGTCTAGGAAAGGCTTTTGCAGCTTTATTAGATGATGTTGGTTTCACCCAAAGTGTGAATGAACCCACTCACTGTCATAAGCACACCCTGGACCTTGTTTTAACCCATGGTATAGAGATCAGCCAGCTGAGTGTCCTTCCTCTTAACCCCATCATTTCTGATCACTTTATGATTACCTTCCAGTTTACACTGGAACATCCTTCTGCCCCAGTGAATAAGAAACAGCTTAGAAGAACCTTAACTGACCGTTCTGTGTCTCAGTTTAAACACACAGTTCAGCCAGTACTTAGTGATATTCTAGTCCAGCTCCCATAGCATCAGTCCTAGTATAAATGACCACTTTGTTAATGATGCTTTTCAAGCCCTCAGGAGTACACTCGATGTTGTTGCCCCCTTGAAACCTAAGTTCGTTAGACAAAACCGAGTAGCACTGTGGTTTAACGCTGAAACTCGTTCTCTTAAACAAGAAACCCGTAAGTTGGAAAGAGAATGGCGCCGCTTCGGTTCAGAGCAGTCTCTGGATATCTGGAAACATAGCCTATTAAATTATAAAAAGGCCCTGCGTAGAGCTAGAAGCCAGTACTATTCAACCTTAATATCAGAGAATGGAAACAATCCAAGATTTTTTTTTTAGCACTATTGCTAAATTAACTCGCAGTCAGAGCTCAGTAGAACCACATGTTCCTGTTTCTCTCAGCTCTGATGATTTTCTTACATTTTTCGATAGTAAAATCTCAAATATTAGACATAAGTTAAATCAAGTTATTCCTACTATCAGCCCAGAACAGGCTGAAGCGGTAGAAATGGAGGCATCCATAGAAACCTCTGTAACATTCGACTGCTTCACTGCTGTGGATCAAGCGGTAATATCAATTATTACGTCCTTCAAATCCTCAACGTTGTCATGGTTTGAGTTTCCTTTGTATTGGTTTTTGCTTTCTGTCTTGTTCTGTTTCCTGTTTTATTTTGAAAGTCTCCTGTCTTGTCTGTTTTCTTGAGTTTTACTTCCTTTGGTCCCCATCAGCCCTGATCGTGTCCACCTGTGTCTTGTCTGCCCTGTCTGTATTTAAGTCTTGTCTCTGCCTTCCTCCTGTGTTGGTCCATTAGTATTCCTGTCTGGTGTTCTTGTCATGCCATGCCTTGTTCTATGTTTCTCGCCACGCCACGCCATGCCACAGTGAGTTTTGTTTATGTTCTGTCATCCTGCTCTGCAGCGCTTTTTGTTTGTTTTTTTGTGATTAAAACCTCTAGTCCCTGAACTGAGTCCTCCGCCTCTGCATCTGGGTCCATCCGGCTCTCGAGCCACCCCCTTCACATGACAAACGTGTCTGTTAGACCCAATTCCCACTAGACTTTTTAAAGAAAACTTTTCCCCTAATTAATGATCCCATATTAACAATGATAAATACCTCTCTGGAAACGGGTTACGTGCCACAGTCTTTTAAATATGCAGTTGTTAAACCTCTTCTGAAAATGCCCAGTTGGATCCTAGCATCTTGGCCAACTATAGACCGATATCAAACCTGCCTTTTATTTCTAAAATTCTAGAAAGGGTTGTAGTTAAGCAGCTTTACTGCCACGTACAGGACAACAGCCACTTTGAAGACTTTCAGTCGGGGTTTAGACCCCACCACAGTACGGAAACTGCACTAGTTAGAGTCTCTAATGACTTGTTATTGGCCTCAGAAAAGGGTCTACTTTCTATTCTGGTCCTGTTGGACCTCAGTGCAGCCTTTAACACTATCGACCACAGTATTTTACTCCATAGACTAGAGCAGGACATAGGGCTCAGAGGATCTGCTCTCCAGTGGTTTAAATCCTATCTGTCCAATAGGTATCAGTTCGTTAATGTAAATGGCCATTCCTCTCAGTGCAGTCGAGTCAACTATGGAGTCCCACAGGGCTCAGTCTTGGGACCGATCCTGTTTACATGTTACCTGTTATACCTGTTTATATGCTACCCCTAGGAAACATAATCAGGAAACACAGCATTAATTTTCATTGTTATGCCGACGATACGCAGTTGTATTTATCCATGAAGCCTGACCAGAATGACCAGATAGAGAAACTGAACGCCTGCATCAGAGACATCAAGACCTGGATGACAATTAATTACCTCCTCTTGAACCCAAAAAAAACTGAGGTCATTATACTTGGTCCTAAAAACCTCAGAGATGCTCTGCCTGCTCAGATAGTCTCCCTGGATGGCATAAGCATAGCCCCTAATTCCACAATTAGAAACCTTGGGGTTTTATTTGACCAGGATTTATCATTTAAGGCTCACATATCTCAGGCGTGTAGAACTGCCTTTTTTCACCTGCGGAATATTGCTCAGAATCAGAAGATCAGAAATATACTTTCTAAGAGTGATGCTGAAAAACTCATCCATGCATTTGTTACGTCGAGGCTGGATTACTGTAACTCCTTGTTAGCGTGTCCTAAGAGTTCCTTAAGAAGTCTCCAGCTTGTTCAGAACGCAGCAGCTAGATTGTTAGCTGGAACTGGCAGAAGAGATCACATCACTCCTGTGTTAGTTTCGCTCCATTGATTCTAGAATCTAGAATCAAGTTCAAGATTCTCCTGTTAACCTATAAGGCCTTACATGGAATGGCCCCATCCTATATTAAGGACCTCATAGTCCTTTACCATCCAATAAGAACACTTCGCTCGCAAAATCCAGGACTGCTTGTGGTTCCTAGAATTAGTAAAAGTACGGTTGGAGGTAGAGCGTTTAGCCACCAAGCCCCTGTCTTATGGAATAAGCTCCCAGCTCATGGAAGAGAGGCCGATTCAGTTTCTACATTCAAAGTTAGACTGAAAACATTCCTCTTTGGACAGGCTTATTGTCAGACTAGTTATTATTCAGAGATTTAACTTAATGTTAATTTGTTTAAATTAAACTTAATAATAACTATTTGTTTTAAAAGGCTGCTAGAAGCTGGGGTAACTATGGTGCTCCGGGGTTCTGTCCTCTTTTCTCATCTACTTCTACCCTTCCTCTCTTTTATTCTTGATTATTATTCATCATTTAGTTCTCCATGCCTCTGTATGGTGCAGTGCGATTCATGTATTGTCCCTCTTTTCCTCTCCCCTCCTGGGGAGTGGGAGTGCTTCCAGATTCCAGTTGGCTCATCCGTGCTCCAGTTCCTGACCGTTTACCTCGCCTTTGCTCCACTCCTACACCTGGCTGTGGTTCCTGTCTCTGGCTCATCTCTGGCTCGTCTCTGCTCTGTACCTGACCGAGTACCTCGTCTCTGCTCCTGCTCCTACACCTGGCTGTGGTTCCTGTCTCCGGCTCGACTCACGCATTTGACTGTCCCCCCAACCACAGCTGGATGAAGCTCGTCTGCTGGACTTTATATATGTAGTTGTAGATTTAGATAAGTTAATTCTTCTCTAAGAGTTCTGGTAATCGCCTGTCCGTCCTGGGGGAGGATCCGTCCTTCATGTGGGCACCCCTGAGGTTTTTTCATTTTTTCCGGAATCCGTTTTTTTTGGGAGTTTTTCATTACCGCGAAGGGGGGTCTAAGGGCAGGGATGCCAGTATAGCTTAGTCAGTTCATTTTAGTATTTTCCTATTGAACTCTTTGTATTCATGATCCTTTTGAGTTCATGTTTTACTTCGAAGCCCATCGAGACGACTGTTGTGATTTTGGGCTATACAAATAAAATTGAATTGAATTGAATTGAATTGAATAGAACATAAAAGGGCTCCATCCAACTGGTCAACGACGTGAAGAGGTCCATCCAAATGGTCAAATGCATGAAGGGATTTATTTGATTTGCTAAATACTTCAAGTTACCATAAGTTTGTTAAGGTAACCATTTATCACAATGTTTGGTGCAATTTTTCTTGCAATATGCGTATTGCACAGTTTAATATTGTGATAACGACAAATTTGCAATTTATTGTGCAGGCCTATTCCCAACCTTGTGGGAACAGCTTGTAGAGGGCCCCTTTCCTTGTCCAACATGACTGTGCACCAGCGCACAAGGCAAGTTCATAAAGACATGGATGACAGAGTCTACATGACCTCACCCATGTGCTTTTGGAAGAATGGTCAAAAATTCTATAAACACACTCCTCAACCTTGTGAACAGCATTTTTTTAAAAGAGTTGAAGCTGTAATAGCTGCAAAATGTGAACTAACTGTCATGGCTACAGAACACTTTTGGACCCAGAAGCTGGAACCCAGAAGAAACACAGCAGAAGACGAGCGTGGCAGGTAAGAGATTTAATGGGAGATTCTGGAGACAGAGTGTGAGCAGGACATGAGGTAGGTCCCTGGCGTGAGGCAGATGCTGGTGGTGTCACTGGTGGGTTCCTCCACAGGAAAGTGCAGCCGTCTGAAGGGGAGGTCCAAAGAACAGAGGCAACGGCAGAGGCTCGAGGTGTGACCGCAGGAGAAGACAGAGTGGGGGATCCGGGCTGAGGCTGATTCTGGCGACCACTCGTGGTAATGGTTTCCATGGAGGTGAGCAGAAAGAGAGTTTAGGCAAAGCTTGGCGTAGCATGACAAACTAGAGCTTGACAAACTGGAACTTGACAATGAGACCAACTATGCACCATCAGGGGTAACGGACTGGCGAAGACTGATGATCCTGGAGGTCCTTATGAAGGCGGATGAGGTGATGAGGTAAGCGGTCGCAGCTGGGGAGAATCAGCAGCCAAGCAGAGAGGAGAGGGGGAGGAGTCTGACAGAGGCACCATATCACTAACATCATATTAAACTCTATGGATTAGGAATAGGATGGAACTTTAGTTCATATATGAGTCAAGGTAAGGGAGCAAATACTTTTGGGAATATAGTTAATTTGTGTTTGAGTTGGAAACTGTGTGTGTGTGTGTAGGTGTGGTCAATGTTTATGAGCTTTTAATGCAATATTTTGAACTGAATATAAACAAAAGGTGTCATTTGAAAAGCTTTTTTGTCTTAAATGCACCAAGGTGAAGTTTTACTTATGTCTCCTCAAGACAATTGCTCGTCAATTTATCTCTCTCAAAGAACAGAGGATCTTATTTTTGTTCGAGATCCAATACTGACACCGTCAATCATCCAACTAAACTGTCAAAAGCTTTTTATCCTGTTGATTTGGCGTGTCAGACATAACAATGTGTTGATGGCGAGTTTATCAGTGCTTTTCACTCAGTCATTTTCTATACAAACCTAGAAAAGGCAAAACACTAAGTCTTGGGAACTTTTGCACATCTGTCTGACTCCATTTGCATCTTTACGCTGCAGAAACACGTTTTACTGCCGTTCCACAGGCAAGAACGTGATTTGCATTCTGATATACACATTTGTGTTTTTTCTTAAGACTTCGGCTAACAAAACCCAGAAGAGAAGGAGGCTAAGAGCAAAGCAAGTTAATGAACCGGAGAAGCAGTCGTTTTGGAAATACTTCTCAGAGTCTTTTTTATTATTTTAGAGATCGGATTTACATCAGATTTTGAGCTGATAAGTCTTGTGGAAATATAATCATATTTTAGAAAACTGCAGTTTTTTGATAAACCTTGAATTTTTTTTTTTATGTTTGCCCTCTCACTCTAACAACTCAAGAAATGTTGGAAGTATTCTCATTCAGTAGGCGGTGATATCCATGAGTGCTTCGACTCTTTCACGATCTCGCTCTTGCTTTTTTCATTAATACAACTGTCAGATATAAGAATGCATTTCACAGAGACGCCTTATAACTCGACGTCTATTGGATGCAGTAAAGTAAATGCAAAAGTGGAGAAAATCACTGAGTGTCTAAGCATCGCAGGCATGGTCCCCTACACATCTCAAGTAGTTGTGGATGTAATTTGTCAAACCCAACAATAATCAAGAAGGAGAGTGGCAGAGAGGGCACCGTGCTTCCCTTATTTTCTCAGTAACGCCGCTGTTTCCATTTAAACCTTATGTGCACCCATTACTGCGTTTTCTGTAACTTCAAGCACATTTCTTCTGCATAAAATTGTTTTTCTGTCAGATGTGTTAAAAAATAAATGTTACATTAGTTTTTCTGTACATGTCAGCCTTCCTCTCTATGCTGTTCATGTCCCGCAGCAGTCCCGGACTGTAAGGACCAGATTTTTTCTTTCTTACTGCACCTTGGAGCCAAAATATTGCCCCCGCCACAAACTCAAAAACTCACTTAAGTTTGCACGCACCTTGTACCTGGTGATAAATAACCCCCGCTCACAAAAAATGACATCACAACAGGAGAAAGCGTAAAAACTGAATGGGATCAAAATACCACAAAATATTTCAAAATCAACTAACGAAACCAAAGCACACTGTAGTGTTCAGGCGTAAGAATACGAACGTAGTTGATTAACAGGAGCTTTATTTACGTTCAGCAACAGTTCTCCATTTTGATTTCTTTCTTCCACTTCCACATTTCTCATTTCTGCAGCTCTCTTCCAGCGCCTCCTAGTGGGATGGAGTAAACATGAACGTAACATGAACAAGACACAACACACACGAGTCGGGGATATCCAAAGGAAGTGTTAAAATTGTTATGGGATGGCCATAGAACCTACAGCTTGGTGGCCATTTGGTGGCAAAGTATGACATTTGGCGATTTTTAAAGTTTCACACAATATGGGGAAAAAAAATTTGGTTTGATCAACTTTCATGAAGTTTTGTGCACACCCCACCAAGTTAAGTCTACAGGCACAACTGAAGTTTGGTTGACCTTTGACCTCTGGAAGGGGCAGCCGTTTTGAATTTTAAAAAAATTACCTTATACCTTCTATAAATGTGACCCTTATATTGTGTTCGGGTCAAAACTGACCCATTTTCACACTTCAAAACAGGTCAGTGTTGAGTCAAACTCCTGCAAGAGATTTTCATTCGTCCTCTCCTGATCCCTACAGCATCATTATAAAGCTAGTTGGGAAAAAACATTAGATTTAAAAGTTGTGGATTTTGAGCTCATCAAAATGACATTGACCATAATAGCTTTACAGTGAAAACATATTATAAAAGTAAAACAGATTTATTTTTTAATGTTAAAATAGTTCAATACATTTGGCTTTGCTGTCATTTTGGGATGTAATTTTAAATTTCCAGTTTACAGAACGCCAGAAATCCTATTTTCATCTTCTATTTTTTATGCACCGCATCAGTTTTACAGAATTATTCTTTTTATTTCAAAAATGGACAAACTTATTTCACATATTTTTGTCTCTGTGCCAAGACTGAGTTGAAATTGTGCATTCCTAGTTTTAACTGAGCTTTAGTGTGTGATTTCTTCGCCTTTTGATCCATGTTGAGTAAGACAGAGTTTTTTCCTTAATGTTCAGAAAACTTTAAAATCAGCCTCGTTTCTGGCAGTGATTTATTTGGTTGTCAAGCAGCTAATTATCCGTGAGGTCGTTTACTTCTCTGTTATTGCTGCTTCCCAAGTCATGCCACCTATAGGGGAAGCACAACAGAAGAAGAGGGATGATGATGATAAGAGAAGTGTTAATAGGAATCTCAGAGACAAGAGTTATTTGATTTGTTTTCATTACAAACAATAATAAGGTGTTGTGATAACTGTGGAAATAATTGTTATTCTACTTTATTTGCTACAGCAAACAGGTGCCTGAAAAAAGGCTGATAGGACACTCAGTGTAAGAGAATCTCTTCTCTTTTTCAGTGGAGGTTATCTATGAATATTTATTGTTTTATTTGTGAAAAATATGTTATTTTTTGTAAGGTGGCTGCAAATCCTTGTATAACTCATGTGAGTAAGTAAAATCAGGAAAAACTATAAGTTTTCCTCCATGCGATGTTGTCTTTAGAAGAAAATGGTTCAGGTTTCATGCAAAGCAGATTGCAACTGTTACAAGAATCCACTGTGTTCTAGGACATTTTGGATCCAATCCTCTAGAAACATCTGGCAGCTGTTCATTTGGGGGGCAAAATGCCCAAAATAATATTTAAACATGAAGGGAAAAAATGATGAGGGGGAAAAACTGTTTTTGTTCGATGTATAGACTCTAGAGTTTTAATTACCTAAAACACTTTGATGCCACAAATCAATTTCCCTTTTAGTTCTTATTAAAGACCCAATCCAATCATCTTTTCATCTGTTTTGGTCTTTTAATTATGATTATACAGTTTTTAGCAAAAAACAATTTTTAAACTGTCGTTTTCTTGAACCTAGTTTCTACAGAGAGGCAGATGTTCATTAGAAATTCATCTCTGAGTTGTGGGCAGGACTGAGTGCAGAGCAACCACGCCCCCTTCCTCTAATGCGTATTTTCTACGTCACAACTAAGCTCTTTTTTCGACTGTATATTTTCATCTGCTCCTGATTCACAACTATTTAAATAAAGAAATACTCAGAACTGCCATTTTAAGCTTAATTTTCTCTATATTTGTCCTTCATCATGAGATAAACACCACAAGAACATGTTACAACTTCCAAAAACACAATTTTCATTGAAGAGGGTCTACAAAGTGAAATGTTGTAGATTTGTCCTTTTATTCCTGCTGCATCACCAGAAATAGTTTTTGTTTTCCCTGATCCCAATCATCCCTCCCCAGTGCTTTTTCATGCACATCCTGTGATTTTATACAGCTTTGATAATGGGATGGATATGAACAATAAAAAGGCAGCAGGATTACCTGCCACTTGCGTCATCGTCTTGCTTACAGAAACAAACAATAGAACCAGTCAAGATCCTCATAACTTTCATCACTCGACTGATGATTCTCCGAAATGATTAAAGTCTTCTTTGATGCTCAAAGTAATCCACTTCTTCAATCTTTTTTTAACCAATCCTTCCCACTCACACTGAATGTGGATTAAGATACCGGTATATCTTCTTTTTAAAGCTTTTTCCTATCTTTGGCGGCCTTTGACACGTCAATCTCAGTGGAGAGAACAACAGAAAGAAGGACTTAAGAGTCAGATTTGGGTTAAAGTATATAAGAAGGATGGAATGCTTCATCTCACACTCTAAATTCACCCCCAGTCTTTAGGGAGAGATTCCCAGGATGAGATCAATTTTATCACTGTGGTTGGAACTTATTCACGGAAGCATTCAGGTTTAATAGTTGACTTGCAAACAACTCGCAGCGCCATAACTTCTGGAGTTCTGTCATCTTCCTGCTGTGTGGTCATTGCACTTTTCAACTCGGGATGCTGCGGTTTAGAAAGAGGATAAAAGAAAACTTCCATTCATGCAGCTCCAGTATTCTCCAACTTAAAACTGCTGAGTTTAAATCTCCATTCACATTTTATTCCCTGCAGAAAGGTGTTTCTCACAAAGACATGCTCCGATACTCTATTACCTGAAATGGTCTAAGTTGGTCTACTGCTGTACATCAACAAAAATCCCTTTCAGATTACTAAAATGGATAATAAAATAGAATCTCTTCAATAAGGAAGTTAATTTATAGATTTAAAACAGCTTTTTTTATGTTAATACAGCAGTACTGTAATGTGATGCTCACAGGGCTCCCTACTTATGCCCTCCTTGGCCCAAAAAACAAAATTTGAGGTAAAATCCTGGAGCGGGCAGGGAGTGAGGAGCATCTTCTCCATGTATTTAGAGTGGAAACTCTTACAATATTCTACTTTCAGCTTGTGAGAAACCTTCAGGCAAGCTTGTTTTGTTGTAAAGACACTTAAAAGGGCAGCAAAGCTGTGTACTGTGCAGGGGGGAAATAATATTGACGCATTATTTACATCTTTACAAGCTGACATAATGCTAAGTTATTTATCCCAGTCTTAAATTGTGAGGAATGTAATTTATTGCAGGTCTGCTGGATGTTTTCTGTGTTAAAGACCCACTCTGATCATCTTAATTTATAATTAAACCATCAATGATGGTTTAATTATAAATATACCATGTTTGGCCAAAATAAAAATGAAAAACAGTGCCGTTTTAGGACATAGTTTCTGCAGAGCGGCAGGAGTTCATCAGTAATTTACATCTGAGTTATGGGGGAAACTTGACACAGAGTAAGCCCGCTCCCACATCCTATCACCCATCTGTTCACATGTTCTCCTGCTAGCTTAAAGCCCTTCACACACCAAACCACATGATGCAGATGCAACAAATATAGCGAGAAAAATGAAAGCTATTGCACTGTACAGTTTGGAGCCGGATGGATGAGGAAAACAAAGACGTGCATGGATCCAGTTTTCTGCAAGGGGATGCATCAGAATGGAGCAGAGCAGGGGGCTAGTGCCCCGCCCGTTGTAGCTTCTACGTCACATCAAGAAGCTGTTTTTAAACAGCTTTTTAAGTTTTTATTTTTTGCCCCTAGTCCGCAACGATTTGAATAAAGAAATAGAATTTATATTTTAAACTTAATTTCTCCAAAATAAACAAAGCACAAAAAATAAATAAAAATAAAAATAGGGGCCCACTCCCCGTACCTACACAACCCCCCACTACTTACACATCTCCCACCCCATAATTGATGGGGAAAGACAATTAGAAATGAGAAATAAGAAATAGGCTGAGCACGAAAACAAGATGTTGGAAACGCTGATAATTGGAACCTCCCTCTCTGTGAACAGCCACATGACCAGCCAAATGCAGCATCAGAGGCGGGGGCCGCTCCACCACAGCTAAGAGGTGATGCAGGTCCCCATCCAGAGCCGCAGTGGCTGAACAGCAGCCGGCCCAGAGGGAAAGGTCCCAACTGAGGAAGCACCAGTGTGGGTACCGGATGTTCTCGGGTTGCCGGATGTTCTCGGGGTCCTTCGGGGTCCTTCGACCAATGATGACGTCACACTATTTGATTGGCTGTAAGTTGCCACGACCAATGAGTTAACGTCGCTACGTTTTTTTAAAAACTTTATTGACAATTGCGGTATCATACATTAACAATGACTTAACGTTAACAACGAACAATAACAATGTAATCAATTTTGCCTCGAAGATCAATCACCATAGCCAAATATAACATATTAACATAGAAAATAAAGAATAGAGGGGGAAAAAAAGAAACAATGAACATAACACACAAATGAAAACATAAGTAAAATAAAATAAAGGAACATAGTCTAATACTAGATAGGGGTACTCGTGAAGTTTGTATTTCTGAACAAAACTAAGCAATTTCAACCCATTCTTCTTTTTCATATAATGAAGTGATTGAAAGCAAAAACAGAGCTCTTTATTAAATGTTATAAAAAGTGGTTTGGTCTTCAAAACTTGACCTCACCAAGATGGCGCTGCTCTCCTCCCATGAGGAACCACGTGATGTCTCCTCTAGTGATATAACTCATTGGAAGGAGCCCGAAGGACCCCCGAGAACATCCGGCAACCCGAGAACATCCGGTACCCACACCGGAAATAAAAATGAAAATGAAAATGAGAATGAGAATGAAAAAGTAAACATATTGATAAAAACAATAAACAATAAAACATTGAAATAAGGTAAATTAAAATTAAAATAACACATTAAAATCTAGTGTAAGTTCATAAAACAAGATAAAATGGATAAATAAAAATAAATAAATAAATAAAACAAATAAATAGTGGTAGTAAAAAATTAGCTGAAAGCCAGGTTAAAAAGATGGGTCTTTAGCCTTTTCTTTAAAACTTCAATGCTCTCTGTAGTTATTAAAAACTGAAGGGTCTAAATTAGTTAGTTAGGTTAGCTAACTTAAAATACATTAAACAAACAAAGAAACACTAAAATGATATACTACGAAAATATCACAATGAGACAATGATTATAAATTGAAATAAATAATAATGCGGAGTGCTGCAAAATGTGACCTACCTAGGACACGTCTGTGTCACAACTAATAACGTTTTTGTTGCTACACATAAAATACAGACAGAACCGATAGGGGGCGGCCAAGAGCCTATTAAAGTAATAAATAAATGACGACTCCTGTGGCAAGTGGATTTACATTTATTCTGTTACATCAGCCGACTTCATTGTGAAAAATGTTGTTTTCTTATTGATATTGCTATTATTATTATTATTCTTTGATAGACCTATCTATAGGTTTATTCATTTTTATACCAAGCAAAACAAAGTACATAGAAAAATACAAGACTATGACATAAAGAAAAGAACAAAATAATAACATTCATTCAAACTAAAAGGGAGGAAAAAAAGATAAGTTTATATTTTTATTAATAATTAGCACTAAGTCATTATCACATCAGGACTGGCAGCTGTATTTAATAGAAAAAACCCTAAAATGAATAGTGGATGCATCAACACATATAGTCCATAAAAGTATTAAAAAATAAATATCAGTTGTGGAGTGTACAACACATTTTAAGTGGTCTCAGAGGGTATGGTTCATTATTATTTTAAGCCATCAAGATATTGTCAGGGGCTTCTTGAGGATTCAGAAATGTCATTTTATATGCAGTTTGCGAGATATTTTTAGTTTAAAAATGAATTGCTGCTCATTATTCTTGTACTTTTTCTGTAATAAAATACAACTTTAACAATCTTCGGTTACTGTAATGTTTCCATCCACCCAATTTCCAAACTTGCTTAATTTCTTGCTGGATTGCTGGAGCCTAACCCTGGTCCATCGGAGGGCCGTAAATAAAGTTTCTCCAACTTAAAAGGAAATTAAATACCTTATGTAAGTCAGTGAGAAAAGGTTTTGAAAAAATAGCTGTCATGGCAACATACGCTTCCACATCCACGGCAAACTCCCAAACACTGCACACCTGTATTACTTTATAATTTCTAACTTGTATTTTCTCAAATAAATGTATTCCTTTTTTGAGTAAATCAATGATTTCACATCACATACATGTTTATTTTTGGTGCACACATTTTAACATGTTTGTATAGTTTACTTAACTTGGTGTGTTATCATTTTTGAAGGGGTTTCATGAAGTTTCAATTCTAAAAGGCAGAAACCTTTTACCTTTTACATTTAGTCAGGAGTATGGATGTCCCTGACTCAGGGCTCGCTTGAACGCATGCTTTGCACGTTAGAAGTGAAAGAGACGTTTGTTGAGATTTGTCTGCATGGCTGCACCATTCTGGATGTTTTGTTAAATGGCTCAGTAAGATGGTGGACTTCTGTTAGCAGCATCTCATCTTTTTGACGACTGCTCACACCCCGATGTTTTCTGGCTCAGACCTCAAGGCTGGTTGGCCTTAAGGAGCCGTTCCAGTGGTGTTCTGTTTCTGCCTTTGTGCTTATTGGAGCAGAGTACCGGTATCTCAGGGGAATTCAATATGAAAGACCGCCAGAAGCAACAGAAACTTTCTGATTTAATAACATAGTACAGAGAGACAGACGATGGTTGTCAATCTAATTTTAGAAAGCTGAGATACAGTATTTGCAGTGAGATCATACAGTTTACTGCTTTGTTAACTTGCAAGAAGACTCTGAAGGAAGATCAGAGTACACATATTTGTATTCTCATCATATACAATCATGTATTCCTGGGGGTCTCCAATATGCATATGCTTCTTCTGCCTCTTCCTCTCACTTATCAAAGGCATAGAGCTCACGGATAACATTAAATAGAAATGTATCTGAATAAAGTCACATTCATAGTCACATGCAGAGTAAAATCATGTTCTGCAAATTCATGCAGTGTTGATTACTATCGTACAAAAACTTTTCTAGGGGGGGGTGACATTAACCAACCAATTTTATTAATAAAAACTGCAAAAAATGAAAAAAATATGGAGCACTAACTGTGCAGATTTCACTGTTTTGTTGTCTTGTTTCATCTCACAAAAACATATGTCCTTGTATTTTTTTTTCTAAGACAGAAAAGTTAATTAATTCAAAATCCATTTCAGGGACCTTAAGAACTCCAGTGTGATTACACCTTTATCTTCTACTCCCAAAATTGAGGCCAACCATGAAGTGCTTTTCCTTAGCAGAGTGGACTGTCAGGAACAGAGCATCAGATTTGTCCACCAGAATTCCCCAGAATCCTGCAGGTTGTGCAAGGGGCCCGTTAAATACTGTTCCCATTATAAGTGTGTGCTCTCTGCGTAGTTGTATTTGTATTTATTTATTTATTTAAGGGACAATGCATGCAACAAACAGTTTAAAGTACTCTAAAAGTAATGAGACACTGTAAGTATGCAGGATTGTAGCCTAGGCTAATTTCCATCCTCTGTCCCGTTCTGACCATGGCCAGCCACCTAGAGACTAAAAATAAAATGAGTAAAATAAAGTAAAAAGTACATATATAGCGTAAAATTGCATTAAATAAATGACATAAAATTAACGTAACTCAGATAATGTTTAAAACAATTTCAAATGCATAGTTTCCCAAAGTATACATCAATAAAATCGCCAAAATAAGAACAATACTATGACAACTGTGTCCACTTTTTTCACCCCCCAATGGTTTATTTTTACTTTTGTTAGCAAACAGTTTTCTGGCATTGTGCCTAAAGTTAGCTATGAGTGCAAGTTTGGTTTTCCAGCAGCCATGATCTTAATTGTTTTGAAAAAGATGGAAGTGTGGAGAGCTCTGGAATGCTTTCTGGGATTGTGTTCCAGGTTTGAGAGGGTCGAAAGGAGAAAACAGTCTGTCCAAAGCTGCTTTTTCTGGAGGGAATAATGCAGTCGCCTCTTGAACTAGCGTACAGCCTGATGTTTAGAAAAAACATAAAATGAAACAATAAGAGTGTAGTTTGTGTGGGCATCCTATGGGTACGTATGAATCATTAGGGCATCCCATCCATTTGGCATTTGCATTTGGGTCAATAAGTACTGCTCCTTCCTAACAACTAGAGTTCATTGTAAGGGCACCGTTTGGGTGTAAAGGCACCAGTTTGCTCTGAGATTTTCTCAGTCTGAATAGACTTTGTGCTTGGAGCGAAACAACTGGACCAAATGGCTACCGTAGGTGGACATTACAGAGAAGAAAGGAAGCAACCATGATGATGAGACGGCAACTCATTGAAATTTGGTTGAATTAATGCAGACTCATTAAAACAACTTTTACCGTGATACATATTGCTTCTCACACCGTTTTCCCAACAATCTACATTGAATAAACACTTATCAGCTTATCTTCTTAGCCGTCGTCTCCTTAGTAACCCCCTTGCAGCATGCCTCCGCTGTACTAAAGCAGCAAAAAGTGTTGTACCTGATGTTAACACAGGCGTTCAAAATTTGGCAGTGAAATATAAAGTTGGAACATGTGAATTATCAAAGCACAGGACTTGCATTATTCTTTCTCTTGTTGCTTTGCCCCACCCTCGTAATTCCTGGCTAATAACTGAAAAAATCTTTTGTCACGTGGTAGGGCTTCACGATATGAGGAAAACTTGCAATTTACGATATTAGTGATCAGTATTGCGATGAGGATATAACTTGCGATACATCAACAAATAGAAGAACAACTAAATGCATCATTTCCATTTCACACAGTTTAATTTAAATAAGAGTCAACATAACTTCAATTACACTCCAAATGACCCTCGTCTACATAGGAGGCGAGCATTTAGCATAAAAATAAAATTTATTGCAATTTTTGCGGTATGAGTGTTGCACAGCTTCATTACTCTATAACGATAAATTTGCGATTTATTGTGCAGGCCTATAACTTGATTTGTTTAAAAGCTTTGGTTTGAAACAGAAATGTCCGATTGAATGTCACTCTGAATACAGACCAAATGCAAAGTTCAGGACTCGATCCGGACAAGATTGAGCTGACCCGGTCTGGACCAACTGACTTTTCCAGTCTGAGTACACCATAAGACTCTATGCCAGTGACGTGCAGTCAGGAGAGGCAGGTGAGGCACAGCCTCACCTGTCATTATGGGAAGAAAAGAGGAAAAAACAAATTCAATTATTATATTTAATCAGTAATTTGTCCTTCCGTTTAAATGTACCATTTTTGGGTGTTTTTTCTTTTCAAAATCGCTGAATTTCCGCATTTGCTGTTCAGATACTAAGTAGTGAGGTGCGATGAGGCACCAGCCCGCTGAGCCTCACCTTAGATTGCGCAATACCTATGCAGTCAGACGGTACTGCTGTCTCTCTGTATGTCGGTTCAATCACTTGTACTATATGAGCTGAGTTTGCATAATTTAGCAGATGTATATGATGTACAGTGTTTGTTTTTATAAATAACTGTATGTGAGGGACGTGTTTCCTGTGCTGAGCGCTAAACGCCGGCAAAAAAGCCGCCGGGTGAGGCCAGTAGTTCTAGTGCCTCATGGTAGGGGGCGCCGGTGAGCCCTGAAATTATGACGCTAAAAAATAATAGAAGAAGTGATAGCAAGCGGCAAGTCATTTTCTTCAGAAGGAGCGGCGTATGGACTTTATTTACAAGTAAAGGTAAGACAATAATAACGTTTGTGTCTTTTTCAATGCTGCAGTTTGTATATGAAAAAAACATGTTGAAATGATATTTTAAACAAAACACGTTAACTGTTCTCAATCAAATGGTGAATAAGTTACTCAGTATGGTTCATGTATTTGTAAATCTGACTGATGACGTCAGTGCCTCACCAGCCATTAACCTCACCGCACGTCACTGCTCTATGCTGATGGGTGGGACAGCACAATAGAGGTAAAACAAGTGATAAGTGATAGTTTAACTGTATTAAAACACATATATTTTCATGAAAATAAATATTGTTTTGTACTTTCCTTAAGATGCCTTTTCTGTAACGGGGGAGCCCGGAGAGAAAACCCAATAGCAGGAAGGAACAACTCGGAACCAGTTTCCAAAACGAGAAGGGTTTTAATGCCAAAACCACAAGTGTAAACTGGAGTATAGACAGAAGATGCTTTGGCACAGACTCAAGAACATACATGGCTTAAGTAGACCCAAACATAATTAACACAAAATCAAAACACCTGTGACACTCGCAGGGAACCTCAGGAAGGAGGAGGGACTCCAGGAGGGATCCCAGAGAGAAAGTCAAGCTTTTTCATGACATTTTCATGCTTTGCGATTTGAACGTGCAATCACATACTACAAGTGCAAAACAGTTTAAACTTTTAAGCACTTTTAGATTCTCATTAGTCCTACTCCCATTGCGACTTTTGAGAGTAACTGAGTAATTTGAACATTGTGGATCTAGGAGAGAATGGGAAGGGCTTTTGAGAATTTAACCATCAGGTTGATGAAAAGTCACATGCTGACATAGATCTGATTAGCCAGCGCTGTTCTAAACCCTTACCTGGGCACCTGCATCCTCGTTTCTGCCTGTCACCAAAAGCTGTGTTTAAAACGAAAAACAGACCTCAAGCTTCTTGTGGTAATTGCATCCAGTCACACCATTTGCTTCACACCACTCAGTTCACACAAACATCTAAACAGGAAGAGAGATCACTTCAACTGTTTAATGGTTTCTTGTGACATGAAGCTTTAATGCATTTAAACACATATTTAATTTATAACTTACAAATAAATGTAGGGGGAAACAATTATCACTATTTTTGGAGCAATAATATTCAATTCAAACATATGGTTAAATATACTGAGCCATTATTTCAGAAGGCATTTTCATGCCTTTACATCAGTTGCAACACATTTCACATAAAGACTATGTACTAAATTCTTAAGAAGTTAAATGTCAAATATAAAATTACAGCTCAACGTTTACCGATGTTGGTTTGGCTTGCTTTCACTGGTTAATTTTGCAATGCATAACAGTAGTGAAGTGCTTACACAATCAACATACATCAGCTGATTATGTCGCGGAAAAAAGCCGCTTTGAGCTGTAATGCAACACTTTCAGTAAGCGTGTGTTGCATATCGGTGCAAAGCTGCTATGAAAATCCACTTTTCTCTACCAGGTGTGTCAAAGGCTACGTTCACACTGCAGGCTGAAACAACCCGATTATGATTTTTTTGCCCCAATGCGACACAGATCTGATCTTTTCAAATGCGACCCAGGCCACTTGGGTATGTGGCCCTGAATCTGATACGTATCCGATCTTGTGAAATGCGACCGCCGTCTGAACGGCCAGGCCACATGAATCCGACCCGTACATCATTGATACGCTACAAATGTCATAATTCTGCGTTGAAGTTGGCAGGAACGAGAACATAAACATCAATCATGGCGGACGATGCTGCTGAGACCAGTCAGTGGAAGTGAAGCGAGGTCACAGATTTAATTCATATTTGGGGTGACAGCTCTAATCAGGCCAAACTCCAGGGCTCTTATCGCAACCGGGCATTTTTTGAAAAATTTCCAGCGAAATGGCCGAGCGTGGTGTTGAACCTTTAACTTCTTTTTCCTTTTCCGACCGTGGTCAGAAGCGCAAGGGGCTGAAGGCGGATCCTCCTTTGGGGTTCACTTCCCCGTTCGGACCCTCAAATTCTCCAGAGGGGGTTAATAAAGAGTTAATAGCAGTTCTGCTGGGGGGAAACCTTCTTTTATTATCGTTCTCCTTCCTCCGTAACACACAACATGAATGCCAAAGAGCATGTATTCTTTGGGTATTGCCAGTGACATCTCTGCTGTTAAAGCGTTAATACAGCTGGAAATGTTTGGGCAATTTTGCCCAAACATCCACAGGTGCAAGAAAAAAAAACACAAGGAAGAGGACAAGACAGTCAGTGTGGCGAATACTTGCGGAAAACAGGCAAGAAAAATAAAGGGAAGTCATGTCAAGTGAAAAAAAGCCATAATATTATGATTAATTCATTTTGGACAACTTAATGCGTTATTAGTATTACGGTATTTTAACTTTAATCTCGTTTTTGATCTATAACTATTAACTAATATTTAAGGCATAATGTGCAACGAGGTGTCTGTTGTCATAAATTAATGCATGACTGATTGAGTCAAAAAGAAGTTTCATCATTCCAGATAATGGAGACCTTAATGAGCATTTATTCCACTTTTATCATGTTCACTTACAAAGGAAACAAAATAATCAATCAATTAGTAGTTTTTTATTCTTGTAAATTTAAAGTTGATTTAATGATGCTTTTTATATCAATATTTTGGTTAGGTTAAATACATTTATAATACAATTATTACTTATTGATTGATTATAAATCAATTGATTAAATTCTCAAACAAACTAATCCCATGACAGGACCATAGAAGATGTCTATGTCACTCTCTTCACTCTCTCTGTCACTCAAAATTAATGGTCATGACTGTAGTTAAGGGAAATAAGGAGCATGTGATAGACACAAGTTGATCAATCAAAAGCATTGTCTTGCTTACTGTTCTTGCTATTGAGTCATCAAATGAGTATCTAAAGGAGAGAAAAAAAATTCCGCCACAGAAAGGAAAAAAAATCTCCCATTGACAGAGGATTTTGGAACCAGGGATGGCAGCAGCCATACAGAAGCTCCAAACACCTCCAGGTTAGCAAGGAGGTCAGTCATTTGTGTCTGAAAGCGTGGCTCACTTCACAGAAAAGCATCATTACGCTGCTCAAACTCCAAACATGATGGTTTTTCAGGTAAAATAACCCTTTTTGAACTTTTAGAACATTAGAAATAAGGCAGCTCCACTCCTCTGTTTGAAAATCTGTTTTTACGAATATCAAAAATTGACTTTGAGTGCATTCCCAGGTGGCACGCTGTAATCATGTTTGATTTTTTTTTTCCCCCTAAATTCAAGAAATTAGCAAAGTTTTGTGTTTCAACAACTGTGCTGGAAAAAGATTATTAAAGCCACTTAGGAAAAACAAAACATTTTTCTACCATCATAAAGTTTAGAGCCTTTCATCCATGTGATGAAGAAACCACAAAGTCACATCATCCGTTTAACACAATGAATGTAGGTTGAGGAATATTGTACTGCTTTCCTGGAGGATCTGCAGGAACAGAGCATGCTTTTATCCTGCAAAAGACAGGATAAAAGACAGTTATTCATTGTTATGAATAATTAACAACATTTTTGTCATGGTTGTATTCCTTTGTGTCAATGTTCTGAATGCAGGAACATCTGTGTTTAAAAGACTTTCATGACAAGACCTGCTGGAGACCTACAATAATGGCACATTTGATTTGAGAGGAATCACTAAGCAATGCAATATGTCAGTGGCTTTCAGAGCCCACAAACACAGCAAGGGTCTTTACAATGAAAATAAATGAATAATTATGGCTTCAAATGTGAATTTTGATTTATTCATAATGCAGGTTTTAGCAACTGTGATAGAATAAATGTTTAAACGTGAACTATTTGAATGTAAGGAAAACAAATAAAATCTGAATAGAACTGAAGGCATTTCGCAAGGAAGCAAAACAGCAATCAGTTTTATGATTCCGACAGTAAATAATTCTGTTTGTTAAAATAATATTCATGAAAAAACAAATTTACATATTTTTGGAAATCTCCGATTTCATGTTCTATTTTTTTAAAACAAGCTGTCAGTTGAACATTAAATTTGTTAAAAGAAACTAAAAAGTTGCGCACGACAATAGAAATATGTAAGTGTTTTTGATTTGCAAGGAAGAAGGTTTTAAAAATACCTTAATTTGGTCCAGATCGAGTCCTGAACCATGGCTTTGGTCTGTATTGCGACTGGCATCTACCAGAGATTTCAAACCAAAGCTTGTAAACAAAGCCACATTACTAAGGATCAGTTTGGTCATTGGCCAGAAATTAAGAGGGCGGGGCAAAGCAACTAGACGGAAAAACTATAAAAGTCCTACTCTTTGCAATCCTTGTCAGCATTGTTTGCTGGCTTATTTAAATTTTATATATCACTGACCAATTTTAAACGTCTGCATGAATGTCAGGACAACACTTTCTACTTTGGGCGGCCGTGGTGCAGCGGTAGGGCGGTCAACCCATGATCATAAGGTTGCAGGTACGAGTCCCGCCTTGCACACCCATGAATCGAAGTGTCCTTAGGCAAGACACTGAACCCCACCTTGCCTCTGGTGGTAGACGGGCGCCTGTGTTTGGCAGCGGAGCGACCACCAGTGTGTGACTGGGTGAATGGGTCTGTGACTGTGAAAGTGCTTTGTCCTTGTAGGTAGAAAAGCGCTATACAAGTATACACCATTTTACTGCTGGTACGGCAGAGGCATGCTGCAAGGCAGTTACTGAGGAGGCGTAGGCTTAGAATGTACGCTGATAAGTGTTTATGACATCTAGAATATCTGAAAGGCAGTGTGAGAAGCAATGTGGATCACGTTAAAAGTTGTTTTAATGCGCCAGCATTCATCCGACCACATTTCAATGAGTTGCTGTGTCTCATCGCTGTTCCACGGCTCTCTGATTACTGTGACCGTTTCAGTTTAGTTGAGTTTCGACCCTTTTCAGTCTGAGGAAACTCAGCTCAGCTCAGCTCAGTCCGATTGGACACGAACCGAGACCATATCAAAAGCTGGGGCCAAGAGCGGTTCCTGGTCCAAGTCTAAGGGCGCATTCAGACTCACTGAACATTTCTTCCGGATTATCAGGGGGAAATGAACTCTGGTTCACTATAAGCAAAACAAATGTGTCCAGTCTAAATACACCGTAAAAAAATCAAGTTTTTTGTGTTTTAAATGTTATTGTGGCAGTAAAATTGCAGTTCTGAGTTTTTCATTTATTCATTCATCTTCTTCCGTTTATCCCTTTTTTTGGTCACAGGGCTGCCAGAGCCTGTCCCAGCCACTTATGGGCGAAGGCAGGGGACACCCTGGACAGGTCGCCAGTCTGTCTGAGTTTTTATTTTTTCAAATCTTTGTAAATCAGGCGGAGACGAAAAATGTTTTAAAGGGAGCTTAGTTATGATGTAGAAAATGTGTCTGGGTAGGCCACACCTCCTTGCCCTTAACTCCCAACAACAGGGAGGGTTCCGCCCACATTCAGAGGCAAATCTTAAATGAACAACTGCCGTTCTGCAGAAACTATGTCTTAAAAAACGGCACAGAGTCTTTTTATAAAAGACCACAGGGAACACTTTGAAAGCAGATGAAACACATCAGAGTGTTTTTGATCTGCAGGAGAGAAGGTATTAAAAATGAAGGCTGCAGCACAGTCTGCCACATGGTGGAAAAGCCCCCAAGCCACATGTACTTAAATAAGAGTGAAGGTCCTCACTCCTTTAAAGCTCTCAACTTTCTGCTTTTACTAGACCTCACTTTAAAATGGTTTATTTCAAGACTATTTTACTAGTTTTTCCTGCCTTATTTTTGCAGCTGGAGCTTTTGTCTTGCTATTCTCTTATCCTATTTACTAATTGTCTGCACTAGAATGCATCAGATCTAATGTGATTTACTGTATGCATGTAAAACCAGGAAAATGTTGCCATCATCTGCCTGCCCTGCTTAACTTAGTAAAAGTATTGTACCTTGAGTCTGGCAATGAATTCCTCCAAGGGGACCAAGTTTAGTTTTTTCTTTTTCCAGCTCTTTTTAAAGCGCTGTGGTTCTCTGTGAGAACTTCCTGCTCTGGAAGAAAACTCAAGAGAAATGAAGACAGACAACCAGGTCCAGAGATGCAAAGGAAAGAGGTGATTTATTGTATATCCAGGAAAACATCATGCATAAATTCAGACAGGGAAGGAGTCTTGTGCTTTGATTGTTTTGTCCGGTCCCTGTGGGGAAAGGCGAGGCGCATACTCTCCTCAGAGCTCACAGTATTCGTCTTGTGTCAGACAACACATGTTATGCAAAACTTCTTGATTTGTTCTATTTTTCAATGGTACATGTTTTTTTTTGACACCACATCTCTAAAATTACACTGTTTACAAAATGAAGCTCCGCCCCATTGAAAAGTGAGTTAAATTGGGGCTAGAAGACGACAGAATTTTGCTGTATAGATATTTTTCAAAGTGTTTTCTCTGGCGCTAATTGGCTGTATCCTAAATTTCTTTCCCTCTGTAAGCAATTTAAGGTTTGTGTGGTGACCCCTCCTTGTGAAAACCAGAAAAAAGCAAACCCCTTGTTAACCTTCCCAATCTCCATCCCCTAATAACAAACAGCAACCAGCAGGGAGTCATTCCAGTCTTTGTTTATTCAGTCTTTCTGATTTATTAATCCTTCAACTGGAAGAAGTTCAAACTAAATATCCCTAAATATTGATATTTTCTCTGTGCTGTGCATTGATATTTTCTTTCTCCAGCCCTCGTCAGTTTAGCTTAAGTCAAGGAATATGAAAGAGTTTAAAACATGACTTTTCCTGCACCAATTACTGTACAGAGCAGAGTCTAAATAAATAAATTAAATAAATAAATGAATACATAAACATTTTGCTTTTGGTCTTTAAGTTTCCTTTAAAAATATAATCTGTAAATGAATTTGCTTTTTTTTGCACCAGTGCAAAATCACTAAAAACATTTACCTACATGGAAAATATATACATCATCCAGTCATTCCAAAAAACTGATTATAGTGTTTTGATTTGTTAAGCTGCAGCCTTGTGAACAAATATAACTTATCAGGCAGTACTTTAACTCTATTTGAAGTAAATCGGATTAAAGAAATACACCAAAATGCTATTTCTCCTAATTTATTTTTACTTTTGTCCGCCGTCATCAGAAAAATGTGACAAAAACATGTTAAAATACCCAAAGCCCATTTTCATTGACGTGCGTCTTTAATTTGAGACAATGGGTCAATGGAAAGACAACTTATGGAGAAACAAGGAAATAGCTTTGAGGATTTAAAATCACTAAAGAGCTACACAAGATATTTGTGCGAATTAGAGGACATAAACTCCTCTTTTAATTATCCTACCTGTTTCCAAAGTAAAATTTCCCGAACTTAACCCTATAATCACAAAAACTAGTAACAACTACAGTCCCTTTTCAATCCAAATCCAAATTGAGACTAAAATTGAAGGACAAGGCAAATATGAAGAAAAACAAAAACTAGGCCCAAGTCAAAAACACAAAATCAGGTAATAAGGGCAGAGGAGAAACTCTGTCTGGAAACAGATGTGAACATGTGGCTAGGTTACTGGGACAAAGAAGATGCTAAATTCAGAAAAAATAGGTAAACATAGACAACCTGATTACACATTATCCAATGAGAGAGCCTTCAGAGTAAAACTACAGAAAAACCATTAAAACTCGTATCACTGTTAGAATCAAAGAGAAAGTAGATTTCTATTTTCAACCCTTTAAAGACCCATGATGTCAATAGTTTTAAACATGTTCTTGTGGCATTTTTCTCATTATAGAGGACATACTTGTATGTTTAGAAAATTAAGGTCAAACTGGCATTTGTAAGATTTTTCTTTATTCAAATAGTTGTGAATCAGGAGCAGATGAAAAATGCAGTTTAAAAAAGAGCATACTTGTTACATATGTAATTAAAGCATCAACAAATATGAGTTGGGGTTTTTTTGCCCATGTAACATGGCAGCCAACCAAATTTCAGTTTTTGCAGAAGCTCTGCAATCTTCAGGATTTCAAGCCAAAAATCAGACAATATTCTTGGTGCAACCTGAAGCACATAATAGTGCATCTCTGATTTTAAAACATAAAGTTGTGTTTTGAGCTCAAATAATATACAAGTATCTTCTTTCTCTTTTCCCATCAAGGATCGCCACAGCGAACAAGTCGCATGGTAAACTTGGCAATGTTTTACGCCGGATGCCCTTCCTGGCGCAACCTTCTCAAAGCAACCAGGCTTGGGACCGGCACAGAAGTAGAGAAGGGAACAGGGAGCAGCCCGGATTCGAACCCTGGTTTCACGGACGGAAGGCGCCGCAAACCCGCACGAGCTAAACCGGCTCCCAAATAATATACAAGTAAAGCAGTTAATAATTTAATCTGTTATGGTTGATGAGTTGCATGACATTTAAAAAAACACCAGGTTATGCATAGAGCTACTCGTGTCTATTAGACAATAATAAAACAGACCAATCGTGATTTATTATTTTTCTATTTAGCCTAAAAATCCTGACAATAACTGCTGGAATCCGTGTACATGCTTTACATTCAATGTGGCTGTTTGAACAAATGCATAAATTAATGCAGGTGTGAAGGTAAATGGGATAATTTATAAAAAAAAGTAAAATTTGCCACTTTAAGAAATTAGTTAGACAGTTTGAAACAGAAGCGGAAACACTTATCTCAAACTATTTGTGTTCATTATCTGGGTCTCAAACTCATTTAAACATAATTAACTCTGGGGGTGAATCTCATGGAACTTGTGGTCCTGCACCAACCTCCTAACTTTCCATTTCAGGTACTAAAATAAGGATGTAGAGGACAAAACACAAAAAGCAAAACAGTTTTGACCTCATTTCAGCCAAAAATACTATTCTATCCTTAAATACCAGTGTTTGTAGAGAGATTTTGCCACAACACACTTTCTAAAAAGATCTGTGGCTGTTAGAATAAACCGGCTGCTCCACACAAGCGAACCGTGTCTCTGAGCAGAGCAGCTGGAGTCTCGTAGCTTTGTGTTCTCAGGCAAAGAAGGTGCTTTGTTATAGTGTGCGGTCCGGAGAAAGCCTCGGAACCTAGTCCGCTCGGCTGCAAATGCACTTAATAATAATGATAACAATAATAAAAGCATGTTTAAAAGATAATCTTGATCAATGTCGGAGCTCTGTTTGTTTACAATGGACCGCACATCTTTTTCTATGGTAGTATCATAATTTGTCCAGACCACTCACTATCTGATACGTCATCGGACAGCTAATCACATAATGTGACGTCAGCACTAGTCGAAAGACCCCAAATGGATGTTGCAGGCCGAATGGTTATGGTACCTACACCGGGCATTAATGTTTAAAAATTAAACAAAGTATTTGTTTTTGAAGAAGATTTGGATTTCGGGAAATTGTGTTTTCCGAAACGTTTCATTCTTTTCTTTTTCATGTTTTTGGAATTGTGTTTTGGTTTCTGGAATTTTGTTTTCTTAAATGTAATAGGTTTTTTTGCCTTTTATTTGTTTTGTGATCTTTAATATGTTATTGTATTGAGTGATTAGTTGGTGAGTTTTGTTCTTTAGAGCCACCATAGATATCAGTATGGAAGCCATAGTATGGAAGCGATCTGTAGCATAAATAAAAAGCAAAGTCAAAACCAGAAATGCTTTTTCATTTTCAAAATGAAGCTGCATTTTTTGACTCAAAAATAAAATGAAAAAGTAATACATCAAAATGCTTTTTCTTTTCCTTCCTCAACACAGCTTATTCTGTCACTTAATTAAAATTAAAATGAAAATGGTATTTGACATTTCATTTTCAAGACGTTCTCTGGTAAATGTGTAGCATAATTCATTTAGAAATGTCTAATTGGACAATTAAAATGGATTAATAGAAATGCTTTTTAATTTTCAAAATGTAACTGCATCAAATGCCTCAAAATTCAAATGAAAAAGCAATATTTCAAAATGCTTTTTGATTTTATACTTAAAACCGCTTATTCTGTCACTTAATTAAAACGAAAATGCAAAGAGGGGATTGCATTTGCATTTTAACATCCACCCTGGGAAACTTGTGGCAATAATCATTTCTTAAAAGCATTAGCAGAGGGGAGGCGGGGCGATGATCACTGCTTTCTCCGTGTGTCCGGCCGCTGAGAGACACACACGAACATCCAGGAGCAGACTGTGTTAGCGGCAGAGAAAACGGCTTTGAGTTGGTTGTGAACTTCTGATGAGTTTCCACAGCTTCTCAGGACTACACAGCAGCATGTCCGCCTTCTGCGGTGCTCCTCCTGATGCACCGCGGACGAGCTTTTGTTCTTCGGACCGCCAGCTGCCTTCGCATAGCGGAGCGCGAAGCTCCGATGATCGCTGAAGGCGGAAATGCTGCTGCGATCTGAGAAACCATCATGTGAATTTGTGTTTCCAGTGGTGTCCAGAACAAAATAAAGACTGATGTAATTCCCACATATTTACACATTTATTTGCAGCTTTGCGATGAATTTGCTGTTTGATGACAGCTGGAGCCCCATCAACAGATAGCAGATTTCACCATGCTAAACGTTGCTGGTTGGACCAAAAACACTCACTCAGCGCGAAGCTGCAGGAGACTATCTTCCAAATGTGCTTTTATTACTGTCATGATTATATTTAAGGGCCAACTCTGCTCGATCATATGTTTTTAAATCCTTGCGGTCAGACAACGCTAAAGAAGTTGGGTTGCGATTCACAGCTTCTGATTCGCGAGGGCACTAAAGGAACATTCCGCTGCATTTCTCGCATTAAGATCCAGATATCCAGGTTTGAGCAGTCTAGGTCCAGCGGCTTGTGAACAGGACCCGGATTTAGGTGATCTTAATGGGAACACAGACACACCAGGTGTCTCAGCGGCCGGACACACGGAGAAAGCAGTGATCATCGCCCCGCCTCCCCTCTGCTAATGCTTTTAAGAAATGATTATTGCCACAAGTTTCCCAGGGTGGATGTTAAAATGCAAATGCAATCCCCTCTTTGCATTTTCGTTTTAATTAAGTGACAGAATAAGCGGTTTTAAGTATAAAATCAAAAAGCATTTTTGAAATATTGCTTTTTCATTTTAATTTTGAGGCATTTGATGCAGTTACATTTTGAAAATTAAAAAGCATTTCTATTAATCCATTTTCAATGTCAAATTAGACATTTCTAAATGAATTATGCTACACATTTACCAGGGACCTTTTTTAAAATGAAATGTCAAATACCCTTTCTTTATCATTTTAATTAAGTGACAGAATAAGCTGTGTTGAGGAAGGAAATGAAAAAGCATTTTGAAGTATTGCTTTTTCATTTTAATTTTGAGTCATAAAATGCAGCTTCATTTTGAAAATTAAAAAGCATTTCTATTAATCCATTTTAATTGTCAAATTAGACATTTCTAAATGAATTATGCTACACATTTACCAGAGAACGTCTTGAAAATGAAATGTCAAATACCATTTTCATTTTATTTTTAATTAAGTGACAGAATAAGCTGTGTTGAGGAAGGAAAAGAAAAAGCATTTTGATGTATTACTTTTTCATTTTATTTTTGAGTCAAAAAATGCAGCTTCATTTTGAAAATGAAAAAGCCTTTCTGGTTTTGACTTTGCTTTTTATTTATGCTACAGAATCGATTCCATATATCAGACACTAGTTTAAAGACTTATAAAACTATTTTTAAATTTCTAACAAGAAAAATTTTATTTTTTGTCTTACTGATTTGCTTTGATTTGCATTGAATATATCTCCCTACTTTATCTTAAAAATAACTAGGACACCCCTCCCCTCTTTTCTTTATATATAGATGTTAATACAAAAACCACAATGAGGTTTTACAGAAAAAAAAGCCCTAATGAAAAAACAAATAAAGCAATCATCAGAGATAAGAAGACATTTAGCTGAGGACAGAAAACAGGAAACATTGAGGAGAGAAGCATGAAAAGCCCTGTTTGTTGGAAGAATGATTAATGACATCCCTGTGTGAAGACTGAGGAAGCAGAAGCTCCCATGCGCCTGCATTGTGGTGCTTGCTGGAGATAGAGCAGCCTCTTATTTGCACGTTCAGCCATCCACAACTGTAAAGGAAAAGTTTGAACAGGAAAAGGGGCATCGCTGTGAGCTACACCAAAGAAAATCAATGCTGAATGTACAACTCTGGGAGTTTGATCATTTTACCGAAAACTTCTCTCTCTTTCAATTAATATCAATTGCATGAGTGTGACAAATGGGTAGAAATGTCCAGTATGGGATCAAGCTTCCACAGGTGAGCACACAGGAAAGTGCAACGCTTTCTTTACTGTAAAAATAAATGCAGCTTTCTGAAATTATCAGTGGAGATGTTGGGAACTGAGAATGCAGATGTCATTCTTTTCAGTCTCTGTGAGAGAGAGAAAGGAAACAGTTTGCTAGCAACTTGAAGCCCGTTAAATCCCTTTTATTTAACTGCAAAGTGTTCAGTTTATTGAGAAATACCAGCTTCCCCAGTGTATGAACTTCTAAAATATCTTAGTGCACAAAGATTCTGGCTGTAGAAACATTCTAATGAATAGGTTTTTGTCATTTTTTACCAGTTACAGTGGGGGGGGAAAGCTGTTTTCTGACTTAACATCATTTTTACAAACAGGGATAGAAATAGGGATTTTTTTTCCATACTTATTAAATGAATCATGTCGAAATACCTCTGAAGCCCTGAGGACTCATCCAGAATATGCTCACCTCACTTCCATCTCTGACCTTGAGATGAACCGGTGTTTAAATATGAATGGGGTAACATAGCTTTGCCTTTAACCTTGAGGCCACAGTGAGTACTCACTGAGGCTTGGCTCCACAAAAAGTCCCCGATCATCGATAGAAGCATATTTAGTGTAATTATCAGATCCAAACGTCACTAATGTGTCACAAAGTAAACCAGGAGTGACTGCTACTTAGTATTTTACAGTAATACTAATGACTGGCAGTAGCAGCAACAATGCTTCACATTAACCGTTTTAATTTTTATTTACAAAAAGATACTAAAAAAATAAAAATTCAAATAAATTTGCAAGTATTTTCTGACCCAAAGTATTCTGAAGTGTGAGTACAGCGTGGTATTTATATGAAGCTCAGATTCTTTTTCTTCCATGTAGGTCTGCAAGGGAGAGAACAATTTCCTCTGGAGCTGAAGCTCTGGAGCCAGAGATGCTGGGAGATCTGATAAAGAAGATCTGAAAGACCCGATAAAGAAGTCTGGATTGGTGTTCGGATCAGCTCTGACGCCCTTGAAGCTGATTTTGAAAGGAGAAATGTTTTGCAACCTTTTCAGCATAATGGACAACGATGTGCACCCTCTGCATGACATACTCACAAAAGAACAAAACATTCTTTATGCTGCAGCTCTGCCGCAATCAGGTCTAGAAAGACTGATGATTTCTTTCCCAGTGAACTGTCTTTCCCACTCACTGTACATGGAGACTGGTCTTCTCCCTTAAGAAAAAAATGCAAATTGCATCTATTGTTTATTTGATCTCAGTGCATTGTGTGAATAGATTTCTTTTTCTAAAACAATCAGGCTGCAACGCAACATTCTTTGGAGGGAAATATCTTAAACTCAAAAACGTTTTTCTCTAAGAACTTCAGACTTTTTTAAAGTATGTTTTGCATCTGCATTTTCTTAACCACTTCAGGGGAGTCTTTAATCCCTGCTCAACCCCCTATATCTCACAGTAAGCTCCTCTGAACGATATAGTGAACACGACAACATTCTTGGAAATGATCTGCGTAACAATCTGCAGCCACACACTGGGGATATTATGCGAAATATAAGTTGCATATGGAGACAACCCTTGCAGAGATTAAGATCCCCATTTTTCAAAGAAGGAGGGGCTCGATTTTAATCCACAACCCAAGAATAACATGTCCCCCTGGCAGAGCATAAAAACAAAATGTTCTGTCTAAACTTATTAAAATGTTCATTAAAATGGTTTTTACCAGTCTGACCTCTTTTCAAACCAGTAGAGTAGCAAAGACATCTGTACTTCAGTACAGAAGGGGATCAGCAGCAGCCAACTCTCTCTAGAGTATTCTATTCATTTATTTATATATTTGTTTATTTATTTATTTAATGAGATGCTTCGCTAGTTGCCCTGAGCTTTTTTTCTTCGTCTTCTGTAACTGTGCAGGAATTGTATTTTGATTAATTTGTATTAGGAGAAGATCAATGTTTTAAAGCCTGTTTTGCTTGTAGTCAACGCCTCTTACCTGCAGAAACGCCTTCCTGGCAGGGATTTTTCCTGATCATTTTTATAATAATTAAAGAAATATTAGTTTGAAATAGGATCTACTGACTGTCTATCTCAACATCTGCCACGTCACATCAAAATTTCACATGGATTTAAAGGCTTCCTCAAACTGAAAAACACCACACCATCTTTCATTCCATAGTTCAAATGAATTGATTGAAAATGAAATGTCTGCATGAGCATCACTCAATGAAGCGTGCCTGTGCGGAGCATGTGTAGTTGTGCAACTGGGAGGCGGGACGTGCATCTGAACTCTTAATGGTCTCCGTACTGTGCAGATGTCTGCTGAGCAGCAGGACGGAGATGTTCCGCCACTTGTTTAAATGCCGCTTTAAAAGCCCTGCTGGCGGATACTGGGGAGGCAGCTGAAAGCCAAATAGATGCATCTGGCAGGACCATCAAAGCCATGTGATGTACATTATTTTCACATCGCTTTCACATTTGACAACACTTTTTTTTTTTCCTAAGGAAATCTAACACAAATCGCCTCTGTGTTAGACAGCGGCTGTAAATCCACAACCGAGAATCAATAGAAAGCAATTCTTTTTCGGTTCACCTGGGACATCTTATGAAAAAAGGCTTCTATCGGGCAGCTTTCATAACCTGAGTGATCCTGGATCAGTCTGTAAATTAATATTTTTCTATTCTGTAGATCAGCGATTTGATCTCAATAATCAATTCTCCTAAGGTTAGACACAGAAGCAGGCATTATTCCCAGTGACTTCGCTTGGATTACCACATAAACAATGCCCTGCACAGAGCTTTCATTTGAGAGCATAGGACTTTTTAAACCATATGGGGCTAAATGACACTTTTTTTTAAATATAATTTATATTTGAAATATTTTTTAAAGAAAGAATAAAGGAGAAACGGTTCATAATTTAAAAAAATAAAGAATAATGGAGAAACTGTTCTTTTTACAGTAAGAGGGCTTTTTTATTCTTGCCTCCCAGGATTACACTCATTCAGCATGTGGGCGGTAACCTTTTCGCTCAGCAGGATCTCAAATGGGCTGATATCTGCTCACCATAAAGTGACCTTGACCATCTTTTTATGCTTTTCCCCTGTTACTAAAATTTATTTGCACATTATATCTGGCTTGAGCATTTGAGTAATTATAAATTAGGAACCTGAAGCTTTCTCCCTGTAGTTCATGTTATTACATGGAGAATAATCCCCATCCGAACATAAACTTGATGTATTCAAGCTAATAATGGATACATAGCCAGTCCTGTTTTTCAGTGGTTTAATGACTGAAGAACTACAAAAATCTGTCTGTTGCAGCAAATTATCATATTTTTTATTTAAAAGCCTTTTATTTTTTTTCAAAAATTGACAGTGGGCTTTATAACGAAGAGCACCTTATATATGAAATATTTCTGGTTGTGGTTACTGATCTCGAAGTGATTTTGAGAGTCAGACTTCATGGCGCTTTGGCAAAATGTGTGGTTAGGTGTTAGCGTGGTTGGTTCTCTTACTTTTACTGAAGTTAGATATTCAATATAAGGGACAACAGATCACAAGCCCAAATACCAATTGATGGCAAAAGTGCAAACGTTTTTGTTAGAAATCATTCCAGAGCTCATTTAGAGACTTTTAAACAGTTTTTTTTTCTCTTCGAGGCTTCAGGCTCACCTTGCGTCACCTCGTGCTCCCCCTAACATCCAGCAAATTGCTGTAAAATGCTTGAGTAATCTTCTGATTTCAGGGTTCCTTTAGTTCAGCGAGTGAACCAGAGGCAGCAGAGCAGTCCTACGGCATGAACATCTGTAAACAAACCAAAGCTCTCAACTCCACAGGAGCTTTACTTGAGCCTCCTGTGTCCACTTCTCATACCTCACATTCACTATGGCTTGCCTTTTTGAGTCTTGTTATCAGCGCTTGCGCAATGCTAGATTTGTGTAGAGTGTGGGAAACAGATTGATCTCTTGCTACAGGTCAGTTTGAAGGTTTTTAAACTTGTATTTAGTTTTATCACAAAAATATTCTTCACAGTTCTTTAACCTTGTGAAGAGATACTTGAAGATAAATAATTTTTCATCAACCGGAGACCACCTCAAAGAGGTCACCAGCTTAGTGTTTGGAAAAAGATCAATCTTAAAGACCTACTTCGATGAGAATGGTGTTTTTGGTGTTTTTAACACGTTCTTGTTGCATTTTCCTGATGATAGAGGACATGTATATAGAGTGGGTCTTTAATCTAAATAGGCTACTTTTTTCAGATAACTGGGACATAACTCCAAATCTTTCCAAGACTTTGATTACTTTTTCCAGTTGAACATGTCCTGACTGAGATTTCCTTAAGACCTTTATTCCCTCCAACGGAGATCAGAGACATTCCAAAGACACTATTACAGTATTTTTAAGAACTTCTTTTTCTTCGTCTGCATTGCTGTCAGTAGCCAATTCTGATACTCACACCTACAGTGTCTATGTATAGGTCGCACCTGATTTTAAGTCGCACCTCAAATCAAACTATACTCTGAAAAATACTTTAGTTTAATTAACTTCATTGAGAACAGGACAATGAATATTAATGAACAGTAAAAAAAATAAGGTAAATATGCCAGACTATAGTCGGAGTCCCTTGACAGGTTGTTTTTAAATGAAATAAATCAGAGTTTAACAGCCCGAGTTACTCTAGTGGAGCTTTTGAGTGATTTCTACTTAATGAATGCATTCAGTGGTGGAGGGGCTGAACCATGTAGGACTATATAAACGAGATAAGCCGATTTAAACTGCTTAAAATGTTAAAAGCTCAGGAGTTTGTATTTGTAAAGAATGTGGTGGTGATGGTAAAAACAAGGTTTCTTATCCAGGACCTTCAGGGCTCTCTTGTAGCCGGATTTAAGAGGTCTAAGAACAGATTAACCAGAAAATGACCAAGTGGTGATACAATAATTTATGAGGGATAAGATCAATGAGTGTAAATATACATGTGCCACTTTAACTGTCAACGATGCTCTGATGTGTAGAAAACTATCCAAATTATAATTTTGACAATGTTTTTAAAATGTTTTTTAAAATAACTTTTTGAGTCCAGTATCAAACCAAGGTACTTAAATTGTTGAACATGGTGTATTTCTTCTCCTTTCAGGTAAATCTTTGTTGGTGACAGCAAAGAGCACATCATTGACAGCACCTTTTTCTTGACAAACAAGAGCTAATGAGGTTTTTCCAAAAAACGGAGGCCACAATAACTCCAGATTATGGCCTAAAATGAGCATCCTAAACATGTTTTAATGTAGGAATAGACAAAGTTTACTACCACAAGGTTCAGTGATTTTGTTGTTTATAAACTGCACAAAGGAGCTCACTCAGGGCTACAAGATGTCCATTTTCTGGACTATTGCAAAAGCTCATACAAGAATTTGTGCACGCAAAGGTGAATTATGATGCCAGCAATCTGCAGCTACTGCATGTTTTCTTGTAGTTTAAGGACACTTGGAGAGTCCACCTTTTTTGTGCAATATTAAGGCAACATTTGTCTTGTGCCTCTGCCTGAGCAAGAGGTGCTTCATTAAAATGAAGTTGATAAAAGTTTCTGTGATAGGCCATTTTCATATCCTTAATTCAATTTGTTCCCCCATGAGCCCAACAGCAATCTCTCGCTGTCTCTTATGTCTAAATTATACAGCCGCTCCTCTGTGCAAATGGATCTAATGACTTCGGCATGACTGTGTGAATTGAGTTGCACCTCTGTCACTCTAAATCATTTCAATTACACCCGGGGTCAGTGAATATAAACAAGACATGGACATGCCCTGCTGCGGCTCATATTTGTAAGAATGCATTATGGCTGCACACCTAACGTACATCATGCAAAGGAGGTTTTGCTGCAATGTACTTATGACCCGACATCAGGGAACCTGCGTGGGTTGAAAATAGTGCAGTGAACTGAAGCTGTGTTCAGATTTATTACAGCTCATTGGAAAAAGTTGGGAGCCTGTGGAAAGTTGAGCAGAAAAGAGAAAAAAGCAGTTTTTCTTGGATTTATGCAAAGATAGCAAATCAGCATTTTTCTTCTTTGTCAACTGTAAGCCAGCAACTTTCAAGGGATCACATCAAAAACTAAAGAACGTTTTACAAACACTGACGGATGTTTTTTTTTTTTCTTAAATGAAATCAACTGAAGCAGAGAGGGAGCAGTGGCTCAGGTGGTAGAGCAGGTGGTCCAATGATCGAAGGGTCGGTGGTTTGATCCCCACTCCCCCCAGCCAGCTGTCGTTGTACTTGGGCAAGACACTTCACCCTCTCTGCCTCCAGTGCGGCACTACTGGTGTGGGAATGTGAATGGCGCCACGCCTCTGTCAGTCTGCCCCAGGGTAACTGAGGCTACATTAGCAGTTACCATCACCAGGTGTGAGGAGTGAGTGAACAATGGACACATTGTAAGCGCTTTGAGCACCAAGAAAATGCGCAGATAAATCAAATCCATTATTATTGTCTTGCCATTTTGTTAAATTTGGTCCAAGAATCCAGTGTTGATCACATGTACATGTCACGGTGCCCCCGGCTGACTCCTCCCCCTCATCAGCTACACCTGATGCCTCCAGCTGCACCTCCTTATCCTCATCGGGTCGCAGGTTCTTAAGGAGACCACGGACCTGCAATCAACGCTAGTTCGTTGTACTTCCTCGGTGCATCTCCTGGCCTCGTAAAATTCTAGTTTCATGTTTGCCTTGTTCCATGCTAACCCCGTCTGTCTTACCTCGTCTCAGGATCCCATCTTCGTTTGGACCCTTCTGGTGGTTGCTCACGCCTCGCTGTCCACGTTCCTGTCGCTCCTCTGGTTTCAACGGTTGACGCCGCCAAGACCCTCCAACCATCTCCGCTGCCTACCACAGGAAACCTGGGACTCAGCTTCATCCTCGCAGCCTCATTAAAACCTGTTCCTCGTACCTCACTGCTTGCCTTGTGTCCTTCCGGGTTCCAGCAATTGAGTCAGTCTCTGCCCGCTAACCATGACAGTACAGTTAGATCAACATTTTTTTATGTTGCTTAAAATAACAGAAACTGAACCTTTCTCATCCTTCCTTTTCTCTCTTTTCAAGTTTTGGGGTGAAGAACCTTTCTTCTTAAAGACGGACACAGACGAAAATTGTGTTTTTGGTGTTTTTGATATGTTTTTGTGAAAGTTTTCTGATGACATAAGTAAAGAAAATTAGGCTAATAATTGCATTTCTGAGCAAGTTTTCAAGGTGGTGTAATCTATGGTTTACAAGCTAGCAGAGCTGCCTCTAAGGTTTATGACATTTTGGGGGTTTTCTGATCACAGTAAGTAATGCTGCAAACAGTAGATGTAGAAGATGTACATTTATAAACCTGTCGGGAGAGTTTTTATTATGTATGTACCACATTTCAAAACGCTGAAAACTTTTTACCTTTGTGTGTGAGGACCCCGCTTCCGACCACCCTACTCAGCTTCTGATTGGCTCTTACCTGTGTTGTGCCCTCTGTAACCAATCAGGTGGTGCTCTGGCAGAGATGATACTGGAGACACCTGGTGGCACTGCTGCATCGAAGCCGCAATAAAAAAGTTTTAACTTAACCTCTCATCTGCTCACTAGGCAAAAAGTTTGACACAGATTTACGTCAAAATACCAAATATTGGACAATGATTTATCAGTTGACCTCTAGTTTGCACTTTTTGTACAAAGAAAAATCCTGTCCAATCATTATTTTGTTCCTGCTATGTTCTCATGAGTTGAAACCCTACCTGAATTTAGCACTGTTTAATTTTGTGGTCAGTTTAGATCAGAGGTGTCAGACTCCAGCCCCCAAGGGTTCCTGCTGGTTTTCCAGAAATCCTGCTTTATCTGCTGCTGAATACCTGGAGCAGGTGTCTGTATCCAATAAGGAGTCTCAATGGCAGGTTGGTTGGAAAACATGTTGGACACTGGCCCTCAAGGCCTGGATTCGCACACCTCTGGTTTAGATATACACTTTAAAGTAGGATGAATGTACAAAACTCTTACCTCCACTATTTTGTGTTTGAAATAAACTGCCTCCACTGAAATCTAGAAAATGTATTTAGGAGAGGTACAGTGGTCCCTCTCTATAGAATGATTGGAGAATGATTGGTCTGATTGACATTGTGGGTCAATCCCCTAAGCATTCAGTTTGTCATGTCTGTATGAATCTTCAATTGTGAGCAGATCTTTGCTTTCATTTTATAATACCGGACAGGAGAAAAAATGTGAAAATGTTCTTGTCTGTCTAAAAAATGTGTAGTGTGGAGTGAAGAGTTTTACAGCCTTTAAACTTATAAGACTCTACTTCACGGATTTTCCCTATCGTGGGTTATTTATGGAGTGTTACCCCGCAATAAACAAGTCAATGCTGTATTTGGTTTAAAAGAAATTTAAACTACTTTGCAGTTTTCACAGCCAACGAAAAACATGCCTTGGGCATCTCAGAAACTGTCGGAAACTGTTTAGAATTTAACCTTTTTCTCATGTGTATTGCAAATATTCAACATTACAGAAAATAAATTCCACTTTTATTTTTAAATCAGGGCTGCTATTGACAAAAGTTTCAGTACTTGTGAAAAATGGCCTAAACATTTTGACTGACTTGAACGAGTTGTACGACTGAAGGAAACAGTTATTTGACAGTTGCTGTGAACAAAATGATCTGTCCTTCTGTGTGGAGGAGAGGTGAACCGCTCAGTTATTGTATCGTACATCAGTGCAGTAAAAAGCTCTGCTGCCAGTTCCTGTTTGGTGTAAACCACTGATCAGAAGATGCGTAAACCTTAACTAAAATCCATCTTTCATGGACTCCATTTTGGGGTGAACCCGGAAAAACGGTAACGCTTTCTTTTACAATAATGCACTTACAGTGTACTTAAGTGGTATTTACATGGTACTTATTGTGTAACTACTGGGTACTTTCAGGGTATTTACATGGTACTTTTTATGGAATTTACCAGGTAATTACAGTGTGTTTACATGGTACTTTTTATGGAATTTACCAGGTATTTACAGTGTGTTTACATGGTACTTTTTATGGAATTTACTGGGTACTTATAGTGTGTTTACATGGTACTTTTTATGGGACTTACTGGGTACTTACATGGTACTGCAAATACCCAGTAAGTATATTAAAGATACCATGTTTGTACCACATAGGTATGAACCAAATAGTACCACATAAATACACAATAAGTACCATGTAAGTACAGAGTAGACACAAAAAAGTACCATGTAACTACCATAAAAAGTACCATGTAAACACACTGTAAGTACCCAGTAGATTCCATAAAAAGTACCATGTAAATACCCTGAAAGTACCCAGTAGTTACACAATACGTACCATGTAAATACCCCTTAAATACACTGTACTGTAAAAGAAAGCGTACCACTTCGGTAAATATACCTTAACAGTTCTCCCACGTGGTGCCCTTCTTTTTTTAATTTGATCTTAAAGCTATCTTTTTGTTCAAAATTGTTTCAGCGGCATCAGCAGATTGAGACAGACACGGTGGGAATAGGAACTTAAGAAAGCAATCAGCTCATGCTGGCATGTAGGAAAAACCTTTTATCGTCCTCATTACTCACACGCTGTGTGAGTTGAATGCACACATTGGTAAAACGTCAGGTGAGAGTAGTTTAATCTTTGAACGTTTCACTGCCACAAAACCAGCAGAATGAAGGTAACTTAAAGGTTACTGGGGTCACTCGTGGGATTGTAGAAGCTGCACATACATTCAGAACATTTAGAAGGTGTGTTGAAATCTTCAATACTTCCTTACATTCTGCAAAGTTTCACCATGTGGGCAGTGGATGAAAACCTATCAGGAGGGATTGTAATTGTATAGGAACCCAGTCCTGGAGGAGTCATTGTTGACAGTTATGGTCTTCTCAATCTGTTTTAGCTGCTGTGATTAGGGAGTGATCTATTACAGGCTCCACTCAAACATCTCATCTTTGAAGCAGTCACAGTGATTTCATGATTTCATGATTTCCTTTCCCTAACACAGGTAGACAGGCGGCAGATTGGTCCTCGTCGTCAATGGCACACATTTCACTGAGGCCGTATCTGTTTATAGTAACAAAGAGAGGAAAAGATCCGGATGTAAAATGTGCGCCCTGTCATCCTGGCTTTGGCTAATGAAAGAAATAGTTCATGTACTACCAGTTTTATTCAAGGGGGACAATTAGTATTTTCCGTCATTTGAAATAATTCAAAATTAAAAAGGCAGTGTAATCCAATTACAGTACTACCCATACATACATTTGCAACTGATCCCTTTAAAGACCCAATTCAATTAAATCTTTGGCATTTTTCACATGTTTATGTGGCCTTTATCTGATGTTGAAGGCCATGTATAAAGCAATGTAGGCTAAAAGTTGTATTTCTTTATTCAGATCATTGTGATTTTTTTTACACCAATACCATTACGTTGGGGAAAGGAGGGACTGTAACCTATTGGGAGAGACTATAAAGAGAGAGCTCTCAGAAACGGGGGGGAGGGGAAAGGGGAAAGGGGTTGCTTAGCGCCAATGGTTCCACCCACAACTCAGAGGTGAAATTTTAATGAACTGTTGCCGCTCTGCAGAAACAATGTCCTAGAAAACGACACAGGTTTTTTTTATTTTGGCTAAAAACAGCATAACCGTAATTGAAAGACCACTAGGAACACTTTGAAAGTAGATTAAAAGATGATCGGAATGGAACTTTAAACACAACAAAGTGCTATAATAATGTGGAAAATGCATTTGTTGAAAATGGTGCTCCAGACTTCTTGAGCAGGAGTTTCTTGGTTCTGGCAGGTAAATCATTTATATTATTTCTTTACTTTCTGGATCGGATTATCAGTCAATAAAAAGCATATCTATCCTCTGTTCAAGTGACTGCAAATGAGTAGGTATCCAATGTGGTTCCCACAGTGCCAACCTAAAGCCGGTGTAAGCATATAAAGGAGTTGTCTCTGATTGTCAGCATCTTATTTGGGTATCGTGTAACTAATCTCTTGATTTTTTTTATAAGAAAAAGAGATATATTACATTTTTAAAAGCAGTCTCAAAGGGGAGGTTGATCCTCCATCTCTGTTCAATTTCAAGGCTAAACAAATAATAATTATCTCAGTAATTAAGACTTTTTTTCTATTTATTTATTAATATGTTTGCTTTTATTGTGAAGCTAGGTCAGGGGTCTGCAGCTTGAAGCTCTGGAGCCACATGCAGCCTTTTTTAATCACTTTATATATATATCACTTTGGCTTTAAAGGAAGATTCTAATGCTTTGAATAAATAATAGATTGTTTAAGTTTTGCCATTTAAGTTAGTTTTTTAAACTGAGGTGATCTAACATTAATAAAGTTATTTGGGTTTTTTGTACCACTGCTGACATTACACTAAAATCAGTAGGTTTTGTTTGCTTTTCCACTTCTCTTAAATTCAAACATGTCAGATAATAATAAATCTACAGTCAATGTTGTACCTTATTTGCAAAAAGTAGAGCAAATATCATCTTCTGCTGCACAACAGTGTGTAGTTGCTGTTTAGAGGCAAAGTTCTTAATATATATCAGACATGTACATGTTTAATGGATTCTACACCAATTTTGAAAACTTTTACATTCAATAGTAAAAGGAAAAAAAGGAAGACGTTGCACCAAAATGATTAAAAAATGTCATGGTTGACTTATCTTTACAGTATTTTTTATTCAAGTAAATCTGCTGTAGCAAGAGGATCTTATTTGAGACGGGGTGAATTTTATTCTGAAAGGAACTTAAATGAACTGCTGTCTATATCGATGCATAAAAATATAACAGTGTAATAATTAATTTATTGTAAATATTTAAATGCTAAATTTTTTTTAAAAATGACTTAATGGCCACAATAACATAAAGTGTATTGTTCTGCATAATAAAACAGGGCTTTGTGGCTCTTGCTGAGGATTGGTCAGTAAGAAAGTGGCTCAAATGGCTTTCAGCATCAAAGGTTGCAGACCCGAGCTTGGTCAGTGCAACAATGACAGCCTAATGAAGTAACCAGGCTATAATATTTGTTAATGAAACCAGCTTTAATTCAGAACTTAGTTTGTAACCTGCCCCCACCCCCTACCAAAACCTGTAATGGATGAATCAGACAGTGAATTCTAATCTTTTCAGTACTCCCTCAGTATGAAGCGTATTTGTTTCTGATCAATTTGTATAAATTGTGTCTATCAAGAAGTAATTTTCCCCTCTAATCTGAACAGATTGCTTCATCTCAACATCATTAGTGAGCTGCTGATACCCAACACCACTGGTACACCTGTGAGACCCCTTCAGACATCCCAAAATCCATCTGGGTGATTCTTCGTAGTCCAAAAAAATGTTTTCTCATCTTCTTTTTTCCCCTTGTGATTTTAAAATGTATCCAAGCAGAGCAAAAGGAAAATTATCACAAATGATACATAAAATAAAGGTCAGACTCTGTAAGGGAACGCCTGATTCTGCTTAGCATTCAGTCACGGCTAAGTTTATTCAAGATGAAACCAATTGTGTTAAAAAAAAAGGTTTTCATTTGGGAAAATGTATTAAAAGGTCAATCATCTTCAAGTGAACTGGTTTCAATTTTAGATCACTAAAGATTTTTACAGATGAGGCATATTATTAAAGGACTGCTAGAGAGCAGATGAACTGGTAATGATATGAGTGTCTTAAATGAGATAGTGGAACTACAGACTGCTCAACAAAAGCTCTCCCTCCCATGAGATCCAGAGTAAAAATATACTGCAATGAATAAATTAGACTAAGAAATCTAGTCAGCACACAGTTTTACCCAAGTGAAACTCTGCTCTTAGAATGACTTATGACCATCAGTTTTTGCCAAAATGGTTATTGTCAAAAGATGTATCTTAAACTACAAATCATATGTCACTCCAAAGCTTTGATTTGGCATCACTAAAATGCTACAACACTGCCCTCTGCTGGTAGAAAACTCCATGAGGTTCCAAGAAATTTAGTACCAGCTTCCCTCATGATAAACTCTATGAACCTGAAGCCATTTATTTTGAATTTAAAGCCCGAAATATTTTTAAAATATTGAAAATCCATTAACCCTTTCACCGTCACTCAACCACAATTTTGTGTGATTGATAAACGCAGACTTCTTGACAATAAAAATAGCAGTGCAAGCAGCCCAAAATGCTATACTGGGAATGCTTTAGTTGTTTTTAAATGAAATTTTTTCCGATAAATTCCAGGAAAAAGTTCCTTTGATCTGCACAAGTTACTTTAGAGCATAAAATAGTCGTCCCCTTTAAAATATGTCTCATAATTAATCAACTTTACTTCAGGGCTAAGTAACAAAGAATCAAAACACTTTTTATAAACATTTATTCATCTTTATTCGCCAGAATAAACCAGTTTAGACAAGAACACCGTATTGTTTCAGGACATCTGTGTATTTTGCGATCTTGCCCTCCACGTTCTTCTCTGCCAGCTTGCTTAGCTTAACCAATGTCTTTTTCTTGACATAGTGGAGCTTGGCCTTCTCTTTTCTCTTCTCCTCCAGAGTGGCTGTGATAGCCTGGTACTTCCAGCCGACCTCGTGGGCGAGACGCCCAAGGAGAGCAAACTGAAGACAAAGGAAGCAACAGAAACGTAGGCTCTAAAATCACTCAAAGCAATTTATTTTTAATGAAAACAGAAAATATCTAGCATAGAACATGTGTGCAATTATCACCTTGCTGGATTATGCTTTACATAAATATTGACCTGTAACTGTCAACGGTTCATTAAAACATGGATTTATTTATTCTTAAGACTTACCTTGCGAGAGGGCTTCAGCCGCACAATTTTAAGAGCAGCAGGCACAACCACGCGCTTTCTCTGCAAGTCAAAACCAAAAATTCAGTTGGAATTTTAAAAAATATAAACATTTTCCACTGATGGAATGGCTTGTCGCATATATTTACAAAAAAAAAAAAAATGTAACAAAAGATGTGATTTAAAAGTCAGACAGTTGGCCATAGGTCATCAAACAGTGGCACACCTTGTCATAGGGAGGTGGGATGCCATCAAACACCTTCAGCCTCTCCAGAGCAGCCTGGCCTCTCTTGGTTTTGTGGGGCAACATGCCTGTAGGGAGCAAAACACTCATCAATTTTATTGTATAAAAACAAACACTCCGGATCTTATAAACACATCAAATCCTTGCTTAACTCAGAAATCAGATCCGTAAAGTTTTGGATCATCAGTGATTCAGATTCGGGATAAAAAAGGTTCATCATTGTAAAGCAAGGATTCACCTGAAACACGACTGTTCTTTTGTCCCATGTCAACACAATCACACTTTTAGATGTGAAGTGTCCACCAAAGATAATCCTTACTACCTTGTAATGGGACCTTAATGTAATGAAAGTCTATTTCCTTTAAAAAGAGAAGACTTGCAAAGTAAACATTTGTAATTTACATCAATACACCAGGGTTGCACTATTCAATGTGTTCACACCCCACCTCTAACTGTCCTCCAAAAGATCCTGCTGGGAGCTCTGAAATGATACGGCCCACGAGACGGGTTGGTGTTCATCCTCTTGCGCAGGAAAGCCAGGTACTTCACTGTCAGAAACAAGTCAAACGTTAAACTATGTTCTATCCACCAGAACGGCTGTGAATTGATGTATGCTTGTCTCAGATGGTAGTGCATGTACAATGTTTTCAAGGTCAATGAAACTCAAATACAAGTGGGAAAACATCACAGACAAACATTAATAAAATAAAAATTGAAGCCAAAATTTCAATATCGACTTACGCTTGTTACGATAGAAGTTACCAGAAATGTTGATGCCTTCACATCTCACTATAACCACTTTGTGCCCTAAAGAAAGAAAAAAAAATGGACAAATTAAGAATAAAAAAATATAACAAATTGATCAATAATCCCAATTGTCCAAAATCTCAGATACATATAAAATTCTCATTGTCCTTAAAACTCAACCAAGGGAGAATGTGGAATCATCATAGATGGAGCAAGTAGCCAAATACCATTAGAGATCGTTTATAACTTACCCAGCAGAACTTGTTTAGCCACAATGGCAGCCAGCCGGCCCAATAGATGACCCCTGCCATCTATCAGCAGAACCTGCGAGGAGGATTTATTGTGTTAGTACACTGCAACATGTGGTCGAGGTGGAGTTATAATGAATTTACATTCAAATTACGGTGATTTAAATTCTAATTGTACACAACTAATGGTGAAACAAATATAACTCCTTATAAAACGAGGGGAAAACTCCTAAAAGCTACAAAAATTTAAATCAGGCCGGCTAACTTAACGATTATGGCCCCTAGCGTACACGTCAAGCATGCTAACGCATTAACTCCCCTTCCTAACAATACGTAAATATATCGTTACGGTAAGAAATTACAGATCTTTCCTAAATAGGAAGGTAGCTCAAGTAATTAATCTCTAAATCACCCAACTAAGTGCAAACTACTGAAGTTGACGTAAATAACGTAAGGCTAGCAAGCTAATCAGCCCTTTTCTTAGGGAGGCTGCCATTATGAAGGCATGTTCTCTCGGCTTCTCGTCTCAAACGTTTCAAATTGAGAGAGAATGACCCGAAAATCACAAATTTGGAATCTATAGCAACACAAATGATCGCAAAATACAAGTGAACCAAGGACAAAAGACCAGATGCACTAAACAGTGAAAAAACAATGAATATGTGTAAGCAGCTTCCACGCACCTTATTGAACCGGTCCGCCATGATGAGCGAAAAGAAAGATGAACGGGGTTGCTCATGGTAAAAGGCAGGGGTGGCAGGAAGTGACGACATTTAAGTCTTTTTCATCTGTCTTTTTCGCACGTTCACATTTCCTCGAGAGCATGATGAGTGCCACCCATAGGCTGTAAGGTGCAACCTGAATAAATTATATTTAAAAAAAGAAAACAATAATAATATTTTTTAAAACAGTCTATATATTACCAACCCATATTAATTTTAGCAAGATAGTCTTCATAAAAAAAATCAACATACATAACTATTTGGTGCAAGATGTACGTTAAAAAACAGTACATACTAGAAGTTAAGTGATTTCAATCAAACTTTATTGAAACTTATTTTTGTGACACATCAAGGGTTAATTGTAAAACACATGACCCATCCATCCATCCATCTATTTTCTATAACCACTCTGTCCCTTTTGGGGTCACAGGGTTGCTGGAGCCTGTCCCCGCTGTTAGGTAAAGGCGGGGTAAACCCTGGTTGGACAGGTCACCATTCTGTTGCAGGGCACACAATTAACCTACGAAGAATGTTTTTAGACTCTGACAAAAAGGTCTAAGTGCCCAGACAACATGCTAACTCCACACAGAAAGGTTTCAGGTGGGATTCAAACCAGGGCCTTCCATTGCGAGGCGAACATGACCGTGTAGCACAAAATGATCCATCATTTCTTTTATAAACTCATATTTTGGTTCACATTGCAGCCCTTAGCATGATAACCCAAGATACATTTGAGCAGCCTAGTTTGCCGAATACAAAGCCTGTTATGGTTTGACATGTAATAACTTTCTTTGTGTTTTGTCCTGCAACTCTCCAGTTATTACCTGAAATCACCTTTCTGATTAATTACTAAACAACTCCTTTGGTTAAAAATACTCATAAAAAGCAAGTCTTTCCCACCTTAACAGTTTAAAGAACATTTAGTTTACTTTTGCCATTTACTAATTACTCTGATCACTTACAGTCAAACTACTAAAATTAGGCACAGAAGGCTCCAAGTGGGGATAAATAAGAAAGTAGCTTATTTTCTATTTGGAGAAGTTTTCAACTTTGACAGATTTTAAAGATACCACTTCTGATTACATCAGGCTTTAAAGAAATACCGGTAAATAACATGCAATGATCTAAAAACTGCATTTGGACATTTCTACTCTGTTTTACTTGCAAACACAAAACCCACAGGACAGTAGTTTAACAGTTTATGTGTAGTAAGAACAATGTTGTGTTTGTTCTGAAACAGCATGCAAGTGAAGCAAATGTAATTTCATAAACAGTTTTATTTATTTGTCAACACTTACAGAGGACATCCTATATTATCCGGATTTGCCAGATAATACAGTCTGCATTGTTATCGGTGTGATTACAAAAAGGCGCCTCTGATCACTGAAGGTTGGACGTTTTGGAAGGATTGACTCAGTCATCGTGCTTCAACTTTCTGATCTTTCCCTTGTGGCGGTCAATGTCACGCTGCAGACGTTCAATCTCCTTTTTATGGTGGTCGATTTCCTCCTCGTGGTGCTGCCTCAACGCAGCCAGCTGCTCCTTTTCTTTACGTCTAAAGAAGCACAAAATGTGATTCAAACAAAAGCCAAGACTATCAGCACTGAAGTAAGGATAAAATGACACATACTTGAAGTACAGCTCCTCCTCGGCAGCCTGCCTCTTTCCCATGGCTCCACCCGCATCTCTAATGGAGCCTCCGCCTCCTCCACCTTTCCCTGCACCTTTACCTAGTTCACCCAGCTAAAGGAGGAACAACAGACCACAGAAATCATCAATGAATTCAATCTTTGGTGCATTAATGTTCACAAACCTTTTAAACTACAAACTTTAAAAGTTTATAACTTTTGCTCTATATAATTCCCATGTTTTCCCCCCAAAAAAGCGGTCTGGCTGTTGACATAGAGATTATTTTAACAGAGTTAGAGAAGTGTTATGTGAAAACATTTTAAAATATTTAACAGCCAGATAAATATTTTACTTCGTACTGATTCAAGAAGTTTTTTAATATCAGGAGCTAATTTTATAAAAACGTACTTATTCTGGGCGTGCACCCAAAAAGAAAGTCTGGTATTTTATTTTCTCCAAAACAAACTTCTTCCATATTTTAATACAAGCATATTATTTTGATTCTTTGTGAACATCGCACTAAGAACATTTATTTTAGAGGGTCATTTTTAATTTCAGCCAAAAATAATATTCGTACATGCAAATATACTGAATACGTAACCATTTTTCCTGGTTTTCATTAGTAAAATACATTTTTAAAAAATACCAGTTCTGATAAAGAGTCAGAAAGTCTAAAGGCTAGGCACCTGTTATTTCCGATTGTTTCGGAAATATATCTTTTATTTGTTTCTATTTAATTATTATTTTATTATGTTAAGTTATTTTCCTGATGTTATTAGTTAGTTGTTATGCTGCGCACTTACGGCATACGTACAGTTTGGCTGTTCTTGTCTCATTTTAAATAAAGTTAGGGGAGGGGAAAAAAACTTTTGTTGATAGGACGTGAGGTAAAAGGAAGAGATTTAAACGATTAATGAAGGTCAAATTGTGAGAGAGAAAAAATAAGTTCGTTTCTCAGAATGTACATTTTTGACTAGTTTATCGCAATAAATTTGACATTATAAAAATAAGTTCAATAAAACTTACTTAAGGACCGTTTAACCTCAACATAACGATGTAAATGTATGTTACTAACAAATGTATTTTCTAGGGAACCTTTATAATCTATTAAAAAATAGTTCGATTCTTCAAATAATGAAAATTATGCGTAAAATTACGTAACAGTTAATTGTAAAAAAGAAGAGTTGGCGGTTGGCTGCCGCTAGCAAAAACGACAAGGCTGAATGATAATGCAATAATAAAATGGGTCTAGCATCAACTGTTCTCCATTCAGGAAGACAGTCGAGCAAGGCAATGGCGGGCTTTGTATAGGTTACCTGGTCGGATGACATTCTCAGCTGAGAGGTGACAAAACTCCTGATACCAGGCCTAAGGAACCTCGCCATGTTTGATTCGGCTAAATGAAAACAGCGCTGACACTGGAGCTTGTCCTTGTCTGCAAAAACACTGTATAGGATCAAACCATTAACGCGGGTGACTCCACACGTGTCAACGTGTCTTCAAAAGCAAGACACCAGAATATAAAATGTATTCAGTAAAATTTCAGAGAGTTAAGCAATCACGTTAATGGTTTAAAATTGATACAAAATATGGTAGATAAGATAAACACACCACGAAAGAAATGGAAGTGCGTGTTTAGTAATGGTACAGTCTCAAAATGACAGCCGTTTTCCACGTACTAATAAGGATACTGAATTCTTTATTTCGTACGTTTAAAACGTGCAGTATTTTTTCATACTTGATTTTAGCAATTGTAACAAAAATATAAATATATAAATCCTGAAAAAGCATCAATATTGATGTAAAAACCCTACAAAATTTAAATAAATGTGTTTAAAACGATAAATTCACGTTTCAAAGAATCTTATGTAGGAAGTTGCTGATAAAAATCAGCACAATTGTTGCAGCCCTGCTCTCATCAGTGTCTCAAGAGGCAACATAGTTCAACATTTAATAAATATTAACACAAGGAAGGACAAATTAGAACCTTAAATGTGCTTTCAATAACTTTATTTAAACACAAAGACAGCAAACAAACCAAACGTCTGGCTCATGCGTTGAAACCTTCCCAAAGTCCCCTTTCCTCATCAGCCAAGGATGGGCCACAATCAAGAAAAGAAACTAAGCTTTGAATTAACGTAACTGTTTAAACCAAATTCAACCCCCCTTTCTTCTTTACAATTATCCCCATCACTAACCAATAGTTACATATTTACAGTTGTAATTGGACCCTTGGTGGAAAGCAAGTGCTACAGAAAAAGTAAAACATCCACTCTTTTTGCATAAAATGAAAATCTCAATTCTAACTTTGAATCAGAGTCTTTGTACTGCTTTATTTACAATTAAAACTAGAAACCTAAAAGGCCTAAAAGGTGACCAAGCCTCTGCACATCTCCTCAAACAAAATACGGAATTTGAGAAAAAGGCCTTTTCGTAGAAAATCTCTACAGAGCTTGCCAGAAAAAAAAACTGTCCAAGAAGGGTTGCACATTGGGGAAAAAACAAAAACTGACCTGTGCGTTTATTTAAAAAAAAATCTCTATTAAAAGAGAATGGCCATCATTTCGGCATCCCACTCTAAAACATTTAATTTTTCCTTTGTCTCTGAATTAAGTTGTCAATTGAAAAAGCCAAATTTCTTCAAAAAGAAAAACATCAGTTCTAGCTGGTAAATCCATCCATACTCTGACAATACCTCCGTCTTTTTTTTTTTTAAACACATATTGTCCAGATGAATTGCTAACAAGTGCATGGGAGATTTCAGAGAAAATAAGAGCAAAAGCTTTAACAAGAAATTAGTTTATCAGGCCAATATTTTGGTTTTGTGTGAAATAAAAGTTCAAAACAAACTAATGGAAAATATGTCCAGAAAAGACTAAAATAAGTTAAAACAAGTTGGGGCTGATGGGAAGGACATCCAGATGCATCACAGGGCCAGGAGAGGTCTGCGAAAGCCCTTTGGAGGAGGCGGAGGTCGCCGCTCCTCCTTCCAGCCCCGTCAGTCCTGCTTAACACTGCCCAGGGCTCTAAGGCGCTCCAGGAGAGGAGGGTGAGAGTAGTGCCACATGGAGAACAACCAGTCTGCAACTGGGAAGCCCAGGTTGTCCTTGTTGAGCTTGATGAGGGCAGAGTAGAGCTGTGAAGCCTTACCCATACTGCGCGCAAAAGCATCTGCCTGGAACTCAAACCTACGACTCAGCACTGTTAGACAGAAAGACAGCAGCTGCAAAGACAACAAAAAAAATATATAAATATATAGTCTTGAAAGTTTTGTTGTAATTGAGCATTTATGGAATTTCATATTTACCTCATTGTACGGAGAAAAGATGAACTGGAAGATAATCATCAAGCCAATTAAAGTGGGCTGGGTGTTGGTGAATCCAAAAGCTACAAACAATTCCTTGCGTCCGATTAGCACAGCAAACAGAGAAAAACACAAGAAGGAATTCATCTGTGGAGAGAGAGTAAAAAAAAAGGATGAACTTTTATAAAATTATAACAACACATGCAGCTAAATATAGTTTTAGACACAACAAAGATAGTTGGTATTATTTTACCTGACTGATGACAATATTCTTGACGGTGTGACCAAGTTTCCAGTGGCCAAGCTCATGACCCAAAACAGCAAGGATCTCTTGGTTGTTGCATCCTTGCTTCTTGTTCTGTTAAAAGAAAAAACTGATTGTTGGGAAAAGCATCATTTATGCCACTAGATTACCAGATTATTTACAATCTTTGTGTTGTTGTTTTTTTATATAATAAAGCCATTAAAATTCAACCACAGGGTTGGGCGAGAAATCGATTTCATCGATCAATTCGAATTTGCAATTAAAAAGTGAGGGTAAGGTCAGGTCAGCCCGCCCGAGCGTTGAAATACCAACTAACAAAGAGGAACTTGTTCATAAAAACAGGAACACTTTATATGGAACTGCATTGGTTTTGTGACTTCAGACTTGAAGCAACAAACCGGATGCCTGAAGGCTGTTGCTACCAAAAGTGGGAATACAGTGAATTTGCTTCAACCCACGAGGAAGTGCTGCTCTGTACAGGATGCTAAAGCGAGAAACGTTTTTACAGCTTGTATTTTTTTTGCCCTTTGAACTTAGGTCAACTCCCAAAGGAAATGTTAAAATAAAAGTTTCTGGTAAATATAATTCGTCATTTGAATTTTTTTTTTTAAGAAAGTTAAAAAAAAAAATAATAATAATAATAATAATAATTAAAACCAGAAATCAAATTTATTTTCAAAAAAATTGGAGATTATATTTTCAGGCCATATTACCCATCACTCTTCAACATCAAGGCAGATAGTAGCTTCTAAAGATAATATCACTTAAGAGTTTAAAGAACTCTTGTTAATGAAGACAAATCATTTTCCGATTTAAAAAGGAAGCTTTTCCAACCTTGGGCTTAGTTTTGGACTCGCTCACAGTCTCGTCGCTCTCCGTTTCCTCGGGCTGCGACTCTCCAGCTTTGTTGAGAGGGGAGTAGTCTTCCAGCAGAGTGTCAAACAGCACGATGCGTTTATTTTTAAAAAACCCGTAGAAGTAAGCATTGCTGTGGGACGAACGTTTGGAGCCTGAAATTACAGCCAAGCGTGTACATTATAGAGTGAAGTATCGCCAACAAGCAGCACAAAACAACAACAAAAAGAAGAAAATTAGAGGAAATTACCTTCAACTACATAAATCTTCGTCAGAGGGAAGCTGATACTTTTAGCCATATCTTCAATTGCAGTCTTTAGCTCTCCTTCTGGCAATGGGGTGAACTTGTCAAACAGAGGAGCAATGTAATCAGCATAGATGGTCACCAGTACCTTAAAACAGATGACATAAGAACATTAACAAAACAAAACAGACAAAAAATTGCAATGATATTTAAATATACATGACCCAAAAAGATGTTTCACTACTAACCAGAGATACAGCAAGAGTAAAAAGCCAAGCATAAATGAAGAAGTAGTCTCCGCCTATTTTTATAATGTACAATAGCAGTGAGGTCACAGGTAGCAGGATGCATTGGGTCACGACAAACTTCTTCACGGCATCTTTGAAGAAGAATCCCAAAGTCTGAAGGGAAGATCAGACGTCAGTTAACATCTCTATGCAAGGAAGCAACTGGATTCCTTCAATTGATACATTTTACACTCAAACTGAGCACTTCAAGGATATTAATCAACATACCTGCTGGTTAAAGCCATGCTTTTCCTCAATTACAAATGTGTTATACAGACTCCAAGGAAGTCCAGTCAAGGCACTAAACAGCGTGGCAAGTGTGAGAAAGACCAGGGACTGGGTTATCTCGTGCTCCGGGGTGAATCCAAAACGAGCTGCTAGAGACCCAGCGATGTCCCACAGAAATGGGATTCCACCCAGCAGCAGGATCAGCTGAAAATGTTTCGATAGATGAGCATCACTTCGTGAACAATTTGACACCTATATTAAAGAAATGGCGACTATTAAGTCTCTCACCGTTCCTTCCGTCTCCGAATAAAGTCCAGACCAAAAGCTGAAGTTGCTTTTATCGAGCTGATAAAGACGCGACTTCTCAAAGGTTTCAGAATCCATGATCTTTCCGAGTTCCTGAGGTACATGTGTCGTTGATCTATATGTCCTTCTCTATAAGAAAAAAAGAGACAATGTTAGGAGATGATGAAAACTCAGTAAAATAAAAATAATAATTCAGGTAATTCAGGTTTTAAATGAAGTTAGGTTCCAATTAGGTCTAATTGTAAGTCAATGAAATGCAAGATTAACTACAAAACCGATGGTACTTCTGCATTTACTTCCCTGTGCAGTACAGCTTCGAAGAGCAGAGTAAAACCATTTATCGACATTAAAAATATTTAGATTTCTAAGGTGCAGTAAATGTTAATTATTGGATTCGTGTCAAACTTGCCAGTACAAAATTTAGGAGAATTATAAAAATAATTAGCAAAACAAACAAAAAAAGAATCCAGCTTTTTCATGATACATTTATCCAAATAAACAATTGAGGAAACAAAGTTTTATTTTGAAGGATAATTTTCACAAAAAAACTTTGTAGAAGTTCGATTAAAAAACCCAAAATATTGTATATAAATAACAAGCATATTAAGTTATTTTATTCACTTCAAGTACACATATTAGGTATAAAAATAGTTTCATTTTCACACTGACTTACGCAAGCACATATTTTAATTAAGATCTAAAAACTAAAGACACTTTTGGGTGAAATTTGCACACGTTTCTCTCTGGAAGACATGTAAATAAAGGAGTCACTTTTCCTATATTTCTGTTTCTGATCCCGATTGTTGAACTTGGTTAATGATCTGACTTTTGTTTCAGCTTATCTTATGAACATGTATCGGCGAAAACATGACATGAACAAACCTGTCTGTAAGAAAGGTAGGCCTCCCACAGATACACTGTCCACGAAAAAGCCAAAACAGCATAAAATATCTGTTTTTCCACCGGAAGATTAAATATGGTTTCCAGCATCTTGGCAGGTAATATTTTTTGCTGCAATCCTGTTGGCTCGGTTCTTTTTACGAACTAAGCCTCGCTGGCACCCCTGCTAAAGGCTACTTAGCTTCCGCTCAACAACAAACGGATAAACGTTTTAAATCCAAACGACGAGATAACTTTGGCAAAGTTAAAGTGTTACGTACAAAGTAAAAACACAATCTTTGCACACAGTTTCCATTTCTAAATTGAGGCCATGACGTCAAAATATCCCTCCATTCATGCAAGATGCTAATCGAGTGCCTGTCGGTGATGCGTGTCGATGAATTCAGTCCCCCGGAAACGCCTAATCAACGTCTTTGGTTCTGTGCCGAATTGATATACTCGTTTTGGTTTAAGATTCTTACTTAAAACTGACGTGTCAATGTTTTAAAAAAATAAGACCTCTTTTAAATATGATTTAAATCATTACTCTTTTGTGGGCTTTTAAATGGCTCTTTTTATATAAAAAAAAAAGTTTAAATAATTTTTGTGATAAACCCTCAGAAATTCAAGTAAGAATCAGTAAAAATTAAGAAAGGATATAAATTACAACAGCATATTTCTTTATCTTTGTTAGATTTTTTTTAGATATTCCACTTTCAGTGGTAAAAATTGAAACCTTGACAACATTCCTTACAAAATTGCTGCAGATGTTTTTTTGTTTTGTTTTTTTGGAGGGTGGGTACCCTTAAAATTCAAATTTGCAATACAAAAATTACAACTTTTATAATATGCACTCAAAATCAGATTTATATAAAGATACTTTTAGAAGTTAAAAACTTAAAAGTTAATCTGTGTGAAGTTTTCTTCCAGTTTATTTATTTATTTCTGTTTTTAAGCAATTTTTGTCTTGATTCTTGAGTAAATAAAAGAAATTTATTCAAAACCCATCTTTTCACTTACTTTATTAGAAAGTGTTACATACATGAGCCCCACAGTCTGACCACTGCATTCAAACACTGATTTTATATAAACTGGAGTGGAGGGGGAAAAAATCCAAACATGAACCTTAAGGACAATGCAGTCAAGAAATATTTTAAGTCACATTTTCACAAAAGTGAAAAGGCATTGCATTGCGCTACTGACCATTTCTAACAATCTGAAGAGCTGTACATTTACCTTGGAGCACTACAATATTTACACTTGTGGTGATGAGTTGAAATACAAAGTGGGTTTTGACTGAAGTCTGAAATGCAGACTGGATCTTATTTGCCTTTAGCTAATGTTTACAAAACTTTAATTTGGCACCTTACAAAAAAAACATGAAATTGTGAATAAAACAAAAAATACTGATATATATCTTATGAAGATACTAAATAATCTGCCAGAAGCAAAGTCAAAAAGGTGCTCAATTCAACTAACTGCCAAGAAGCAGTTTGCTGTTGTTGGTGTCTGATGGGAAGAGGTCAGGCAGGGTGGTGCACACGGGTCTCCCAAGGACCACCACTGGTTTGAGGAACTGAAGCTGCTTGATGGCCAGGTCCCCACACCCAGCTAGTGCTTTGTCCAAGATGGACTTCAAGTTTTGGATTGATGTGAAGTCTCCAGTGGTGCTGTTGGACTTCAGCAGTGGGGAATGGGTCCGCCTGCCGCGGGTGTGAGAGATTCCCAGGTGGTGGTTCTCTTTGACTGAGCAGCTGCGTTTGAATGTGTCTCGCCGCTTTACGAGGGCCTCTTCGTCTTTTGGAGCGGTTTCTTGGATAAACTTCAAAAAGGAGGACTCAAAGCCGATGGGCTTGTAGGCAGTGATGTCAAACGAGTGCTGAGGACTGCTTGGCTGAGTGTCCTTCACGTTTGAGGGCTGTTCAGAGATTTCATTTTTGCGTTTTAGTGGCAGGCGAACAGTAGGAGAGCTCACCGCGGCCGACCCATTCACCATTTTACAATCCGCTTTGTGTTCTGGTGTATCTTGCGAGCTCTCCTCGGGAGCAAAGCGTAATGAATACTGAGGTGAAAGGTCAACTGTAACGGGACGAAGAAGAGGTCGGATTTGATCTAAGCTTAATCTCTCTTCAAGTTTGGGAGAACTCTGTGGTGCTACTGGCATTTCTTCAGGCTTTTCATCTGTGCTTGCTTCACCTTCAACTACCTCATTTGAACCAACTGGGACTTCATTTGTCTCGACAGGTGAAGGCTCCTCCTTTTGCTCCTCCGTAGAAATTGGTGGATCAGGTGAGCCTCCATCCTGTGTCTCAGCTGGGACTGATGGGAACCTTGTGGGTTCTGGCTGCTCCTCTAGGCTTTCCGACTCAGCTGGGACCCCTGTGGGTTCTGGCTGCTCCTCTGGGCTTTCCGACTCAGCTGGGACCCCTGTGGGTTCTGGCTGCTCCTCTGGGCTTTCTGACTCTTTTAGGGTCTCTTTTTCTTGTCCCTCATTTGGGCTGCCTGCTCCTGTCGCAGCTGGTTGAGCAGACATCCTCTGGATAAGCTCTTCAAGCCTCTCAGCATTAAACACTAGGGTGTCTGCGTTTTTGTGAAGTTCTTCCCGGCCCAAATGGTGCACTTTCATGTAGTGACGGTGCACGCTGTGCAGGTACTTCACCACAGAGTCACAGCCCCGGACCATGCACGGGTAGGCCATGCGCAAGCAGCGGTTTTGACACATCTGTAGTGCTTCTTCATGGGATCTTAAGACCAAGTCGCTGACATTAGCTCTTTTTGACTTCTTTGCCCCCGGCTCTTTTTTTTTTTGTGAACTGTTGCCTCTGTTCTCTTCCAACTGTTCTGTTCCTTCGGCCCTTGGACTCGATGTCCCATCATGTGTGTCTGGTGAACCGGCGTCTGTTTTCTTGGAATCCTCCTGTGACACCACAAGCTTATTTTGGCATCCAGTAATCGACTTTTTGTGAGTGCTCTGAAGTCGTACCACCAGGGAATCATAGTATTCGCAGTGACTATAAAGCATATGCTTTTTAAGAGCACTGCTGTGACTGAAGACCCTTGAGCAGCCCTCATGCTTGCATCTAATGAGCTCAGGTGGCTGCGAGTGAAAATCCCGTGTGTGACGCACTAAACTGCTTTTGAGGTGGTAGACGGCATGACAGTTAGCAAAGTGACATTTAAACTGAGGCTGAGGCTCATCCGGGTTTGGCTGAGCTCTTTTCCTCGCAGGCTCCTTTCGGACCTCTGGCCCTTGGACATCAGAGTCTTTGTCCAGCAGGAGTTGAGAGCGGTTGTAATGGTGTATGAACTGTAGATGCCGCACCAGGCCTCCCTGAGTGGAGAAGGCTGCGTCACAGTTTTTCGCCACGCAATGGAAGGGTTTGCTGAATTTATCCAGTATATAGCACAGGTTATTTTTGGCTACCAAACGTCTTGTTCTGACTTGCTGTGTAGTTTTGGTCTCATCTTCCTCCTTCTGCTCTTCGTTGTCCTCTTTCCTCCCCACTTCGTCTTCTCCTTCCCCTTCAGATAGTGAATTATTGTCGGAGTTTTGTCCGTTCTCACTAATCAGACTTGGCGTGTTTGACTTCTGCTGGTGTTCCATCATCACTGTCTCTTTCTTTATCCCTTTTGGATCACTGTTGGTCAAGGGTTGAGAGGACGACTTTTTGTCTTGCTCAAGTTGTACTGTTCCACAGCTTATTTTATCCACCAAAGCCCCGCTCATTTTATGGGCTTGAATGTAGTGAGCTCTAAGTACGTGTTTTTCTCTGTGACTCTTGGAACAAAGTTGGCAGACGTAGGGTTTGAACGAGGTGGTTTTGAAAGAGGTCATTTTTCGGGCTTCTTCAAGGCTGCAGCCATGTTTGGAGATGTAGTGGCGCAGCAAACTGTAACTCTTGGCAGTCCTGAAGCCACACGCTTCGTACACACAGACGTACGGTTTTGCATTACCTAGCGATTCGGTGTATTCTTCCTTCGCTACTACCATTTGTTCGTCAGACATATCAGAATTTTTGTTGAGCAATACAACTGCAGGTTTCTCCAGGATAGCTTGACGAATAAACTTCAAAGACGCATCTTGGCTGGACTGAGAGGGCTCACTTGGCGAGCTAGGAGGCACAGAGTTCAAACTTAATTTACTCAACCCAAGTAGAATTTCTTTTAGTCCGTCATTTTTGGCATGCCGACTCAAAAAGCTTGTTTCGTTGCTTTTGGGAGGGATGGCAGTCTTTTTGTCAGTTTCGACTGGTTTTAATGGAGCCGAGTGCTCATCTGTTTCCTTTTCTTCCCCGTCTGGCGCCACATTGGTATCCATCCCCTTGGAGCCCTGCTCTTTGTCGTGTTTGTGCTCTCTGTTCTCCAGTTTAAGGTGCTCCGGGTGTGCACATTTCAAGTGTCTCTGGACATCTCTGGCTCTGGAAAAAGTCATGCCACACTTTTCAAAGCCGCAGGTAAATTTGCTGCCATCGAAGCACACAGCCACAAGGGTCATAGTGGCCTTGGGCTCCTTGTTGGGAAAATCTTCAACAGAGGAGGCACAACTCATCGATGGCGGGTTCAGAACCTCTCCATTGACGCCATCTGTTGGATCGCTCAGCTGGTTGAAACCCACTGGGGGTTCAGTGATGATCTTAAAAAGTTTTCGCTTTGCCTTCCTCTGAGCCTCAAAGTCTTCTTCTGTGAAAGTTATCTTGTGTGTTGATAAATGCTTCATGAATTCCTTTTTGGATAGGAAGTATTTCTTACATTCAGTGCTACAGCAGGCAAATGCTGCATCTCGGAAATGCTGTGCTTCGTGGTGATACAGCTGCCCCAAGTCGGCGTAGGTGACGTAGCAGCCTTGAAGCTCGCATTGGTAGCTCAGCTGATAGCCGTGGGTCTGCTTGTGCACAACCAGTTCGTTCGATGTGCTGAACTTCGCACCGCAGCCGACCACCACACAAGTGTAAGGCTGATCCCCGTAGTGGGCCCGTCTGTGTTTGCGATGATGGTAGGCTGAGACAAAATGCCGTCGACAAAACACACACTTTTCCCGTTTGTCTCTCATCTGGTGAAAGTACTTAACATTCTCGTCACCTTTGTGATCTGACTTCAAGTGGACATACAGATACTTGGAATGCTTGAAAACCCGCTTGCACTTGGTTCCCGGGCATGGATATTCATCCCGGTTCTGCAGCTTGAAGTGCTGTTCGATGTAATCGAACGTTACATACTCGTCATCGTCCGGACTCTTCTCTTTGGAGGTTTTGGTCTGCTGTGCGATGTGATGCAACAGATCCGGATCGCGAGTGGAGTTGTAGTAGAGCACTAAAGATGGGTCTAAGGTGATCTCGCCAGGTTCTACATCATCCTCCTCATCATCTTTTGTGTTGTTTTGAGAAGGAATCGATTTGCTTCCAATGTGTTTTTTCATGTGGGGGACAAGATCTTTTCTGCTCTTAAACTTCTCCAGGCAAACTGGACAGAGGTGATTGTTTTCCTGGGAGTGTCTTTTGGAGTGGTGAACGATCTGAGTGTCAGTGAATGACCTCTTACAAATCTTACAGCAAAACTTTTCCCTTTTTACCTCAGAAGACACATCGACTTCTGGGTGAGGCTCTTTTTTGTCTTGATGCTCGTGACTCCCAAGTCCTCCGTTTATCCTGCAGTGGAGGTCAGTCTCAACCCTCTTTTGAACCACTGGTACCTCAAGTTTTTTAGTCTTCACCTCCTTTTCCTGTTCCCCTTCCCCTTCTGACTCGGAATTCAGCCCCAGCAAGAAAATGCAGTGATACTTAAGAGTTTTCCAGTCCCAAAACTCTGGGTCGAAAGGCCAGTAAGCTTTTAGTGCAAGGAGCAACTCACAGCGTAGGGAGTTGGGGATAACCTCGTTTTCTTGGTCATATTTTTGGTCGGGCCGTAAGTAGAGTTCTTCAAGACAAGTAAAGGCTTCCTGGCTAGAGCCAAGCAGCAACTCGGTGAGCTGGCAGGCACGCAACACTTCAAGATCATTTCGAAGAAGACAAGATATTGTCTTGCAGACAGATATTCTGGTTTCAGAGTCCTCCTGCTTTGGGAGTTGTAGGGCTTTGACACAAAGTTCAACAGAAGCAGGTGTTCCCAATTCTTCTGCCTAAAGAGATAGAATATTAGCATTAATTCATGCATAAACTGCCGCTTTATGTATAAAAACTACCTAAAAATCCAAATAAACGGGGTTTGTCGGTGCACACACACTCACCTCTGTTTGAATAACACGAACCAGGTAAAGCAGGTGTTGAACTGTTTTGGCAATGGCACCGAGCTGAAGGCATCGTTCCAAAAGAGACACCAGTGAGGGGTCAAGTCTCCTCTGTAGCTTACTCCACAGCAGAGTCAACTCCCTTTACAATTACAACAGGAAAAGCTCCAGGTCAGCTAAAGCTTTTTCATTTCAATTGTTATTCTTGAATAAAATTGAGGCTACTGACCAGGAGCAGTAAAGATTCTGCTGCTGCAGCTGCTGCGTTAGGAAGGTTGTGCACAGGATGAAGGCTGTGTTCTCTTCTCCCTCCATCTCCAAATTACATGTGATCTCCAGAACATCCTTACAGTCAAGTCTGGATATCTGATAAAGAAAAAAAGGTTAGGTCTTGAATAAAACAGATCTGACACAACTATACATTTTAATTTAAATATAACAACATCTTTACGAGACACTTTTCACCTATAAATCCTGCATATTGTTCAGATAAAAACCAAATCCTCACCCAGAATGAAACAAAACAACAAAAGACTGATAAAAAAAAAGGAAATCTTTGGTCACATTGTTCAGCAGCTGTGTGCTAAATAAAGGTGGTTCTTCTTTTTGGCCAGCAGTGTGTTTGTTTTTAAAGGTGCAGAAATGAACACAGACTCATACCAGATATATGCGATTTTTCCAGAATTGCTTTGGAAACTCAACCTGCCACAATTTCTTTGTGAAACGCATAAAAATCAGAAAAATGTTTCCAGATAGTGAACAAACCGTTCCATCGCTTCTTTTATGTAATACTTCTGTTTTAATTCTTGGTTGATTGATTTGGTTTATTTCAAACAATTTCAAAACTAAAACAAAGAAAAAGACAATAAAAATTAAAAGCTACATAAAATGTATTTCAATAATTGACAAGAATATATAGAGAAAAAAAGGAAATTATTTGGTGAGAGATTTTGGCAGACATGTTGTGGATTAAATTGAAAAGAAGCCACAAAATACTCAGAATTTCTTGTCCTGTACAGATGAATCTTCTCAAACAGAGTTCTGAGCTCCACTTGCATGAGGATTGGAAGTTCTATTTTTGGAGACGTAAATAAACCAAAAGTGATCTTTCTGTTCTTTTATAGACTGCTTTGATTTTTCATTTTCTATTTCCTTATCTGTCACATCAGAAAGATAGATAGATATGACTTTACTGTCACTGTCCACTTGAACAATAAAATTGGAGACATCATAGACATGTCCTGGAGACAGCAAGAAATGCAGATGGTTTATGATGGAATATTAAGAGTAAAGAAAGTTTTTTTAATAAGAAAAATCCAGAAAACATTTGCCATTTAATACAAAAAACATTCATCCAGACTAAAACAAGTACTGGTACTGAAAATTCTCCCGTACCTCTATTATTGCCTCCTCGTTGGGCAGCAAGTGACAAAGAAGGGAGACGAATGTTTGGCGAAACATGGCCTGGTTGGGGATGAAGCTGCATTCGCTGCAGGCTTTGGCCAACACAACCGCTTTCGCCACCTCGCCCATCTTCTCCAGATGTTTAACCCGCATCTCCATGAAGCCCTCGCCCTCCAAGATTATATAAGCTTCAACTAAAAACAAAGTTTGTTAAAATCTGCCTTGAACAGAAGGGGGAAAAAAATCATCCAGAATTTTTAGGTGACACATCCAAATAGGACAAAATAAATAAAAATCTACCTTCGTCTGGGTTGGTGGCCTGGCCAGTGAGGAGGGCAGTGAGGATGGGGTTGCTCCATGCTCCACCTTCTCCTGTGATCTGCAGCAAAGCTTGGAGGTCTGTACTTCCAAACTGCAGTAAGCTGTCATGGGCAATCTGCAACACACAACACATTTTAGCAAAAACATTATGTATGAACAGGTGGTAAAAGTTCATATATTTTTGGGTTTCTTAGTTTAATACATATTATTACACCATTTGTAGAAACATTCCACATTATATTTTCTATTTCGTCTGCAAGTCCACCCCTTACAGCAGCACCTGGGAACTCAAGGGAGCAAACATGCAGTTTGTGGGATAATGATAAGCCATTGACTATATTTGGGAACTGGACTGACTGACCCCGCCCCTTTCGACTTCCAAACAGGAAGAACCGCTAGTTCCAAGAAGCCAAATCCCTCAGACTTCTACTGAGAAATAAACAGTGATTACTCAGTGATTCTGTTTGTCAGAATTACCATTCGTGTTCTGCTACATTTTTTAATAAAGTTCTTGTTAGCTGTAATTTGTTCACAATTTGTTTTCTGTAGTAAAAGTTATTCAAGTTATAAACTGACCAATCAGATGTCTCAATAAAGGAACGTTCAAAACAGTTGATTGACAGATTCACCTGAGCGGCTTTATAGTAGAAGGGGTGTGTCTTCCAACAAGTTCACTCCTTATTAGCGAGAGCAGTTGCCATAGAAACGATGACTCGGACCAATCACTGCTTACTGACGCCATCTGGCTCTAACATGGCAGTGTCCGCATCGCAAAAAGATGGCGACTGATTGACTTAATTTTGTTGGAGCCAGAAGTAAAGTATATTCCACACTATAAGCCATAATAGTTTTCCAAGAAAATGGCAGCATGTCTTTTGGATTGTTTCTGGTTGTTTACCGAATGAGGATTCAATCAAACTTTTTTTCTGATTTGTGGACGCTTGTAAAAAGGACATTTATGAATTTTCCTCCAGCAAGGCTGAATTATGCAGACATCTGTTAAGAAAATCACAATGAAAAAAAAAATGATAAATTGCTTTAACCTGAAAGATGAGACTGGGTTCAGTTCGCAGTGTTTTAATGGTGAATAATTTTCATATCAGAAACAACTCAACAACTTTGTTTCACTGATTTTCTGTCTAGTAAAAATCTTTTTAGATTCTTTTTAAACAAAACTTCTAGTAGCATTTTCATGTTGAAAAACAGTTTTTTCAACATTAAAAACCTATTAAATCTAATTCAGCATTAAAGAAATTCAAAGCCTTTAGACACAACATGATACAAATAGTAGAATAACTATTTTTGTTATTTACAAATGTAGTCAATCATGGTTGAAATCACCAGTTTCGGTATCAACGCATATAATACATCTCAATTTTATGCCTTTTCCCTCCTAATTTTGTTTTAATTTTGGGCCACAAATAAAGCACAATGACTTATTTCATCATTATGACAACCTATTAAACAGCTTTGGCTTTTATGCGTTTTTAAAGCTGTAACTAGTTAGTGTAGCATCTTCCAAAGCTTGCATTAGTTGGCATAAGATACTGACGACAGATGAGCTATGACAATGTCAACTTAACTCCATGATTTGCATCTGAATTTGCAACCAAAAAGCCTAAAGCTCTTTTAAAGCTGCCTTACCTGAACAGATTGGTTGAACTGAACCCAGGCTTCAAATGGGATTTCATTCTCAGGCACCGAAAGCAGAAGCTCAAAACAGCTCCTGCAAGACAAACAAAGCATGTCGATTAAAAAGATGAAGTTATGTGAGAGTTATCAAATTGAAGTTCTATAAAAATTGTTTAATGACTGCCCTCAATTCGAGGAAAGAGTGTACCAAGTGACATATCCTTAACCACTAACACAGTTAACCAGCTTTCAAATAAAGCGCAGATTGTGAAGAAGTGTAAAACTAACATTAAAAATAACATTATTTAATGGTACCAGTAAATCATTGTTTTAGATAAGCTCATATTTTTAGAACTTACCCTTCAAGGTTTCTTACAGCGCTTCAGTAGGACATCCTACGTAATCAAACCAGCAAGCACTGATTATAAAAAGTTAAATTGAGATTGAAGTGTAAAGACAATAAAAGTCTTACAGATTAGCAATAAGCACTAAATTTAAATGCTTTGCTGACAATTTTCATGGTTAAAAACGGAGTTATCAAGAAGATTTAATCTTGATTTTGAAAAGATCTTCAAACAGTGATCCCTGCTCTGATTATCTTTTGAACAGATTATTGTAACGCTTTTGGACTTTGGCGTCGCTTAACTGCCTGCAACGTCACGACTGTTAACCAACCGGGTTTGGGTTTTTTTCACGTCATAAGAACATGTTAAAAACACCAAAAATTGGAGTGGGTTTCTGAAGTCTTAAAACCGTTTGATTTGTTGCACCAGGAACTACGTCTGATTTCACATGACTTTTATTTATTTTACCACTGCTTTATAGGCAAAGGATTTTATACTTATACTTACACTTATAATCAAAACTCTGCTTTGCACCAACTTCAAAACAGCCAGACTGTATAAAATCCTAAAACAAGTGAAGATCCTGACAGTCTGAAAAGCTTCTGGTACGTGTAGCACGTGTTCATTATCTAATATGGAGCTATGCTGAGTTGGTTGGAAATGAAAAATGCTATTTTATCCATGAACTGCATGTCAGGCTGTTACCAAGAATTCTAAACATATTCAAAGACCAAATGTTTCTTCATGGCCACATTTTTAAAAAAATTTTATACAATCTGTAGTAAAATGAAAAAATGTATAAATAGTTCAAAGCAAATAATAATAATAATATTAAATAATAAATGACTTCACTAGTTGGGGATGTTTGCTGAATATTTGTGTTTTTGTAGACATGATCCAGGTTCTACCCAGACATTGTCTAGTATTCAGTGCACAGTTTTTTCATTTGATTTAGCTTTTTATAATCATTTCTCTTTTATTTGTGTTTGTTGTTGTGCATTTTATTATGAGGGGCTTATTTTATTATTTTCACTGGGAATTGGAGTTTTTGCATTCTGGTTTGTCCACCACCTCGAGATGGTCTTTTTTACATGAAAGGTGCTTTAGAAATAAAATTAATTTGGATTTTTTTTTTTTTGTACTCACAAAGCTAGTCTCTTTAAAACAAGGGCCACTCTGTCAGACTCGGCAGTGAGGTGAGATCGCGCTGCAGCGAAACAGTTTATGGACAGGCAGTAGACCTCCAAAAGCGGCAGACCGTGCTCCATGGAGTTCCTGCTTCCAGCATAGTGCATCAGTGCCTAAACAGGAGTAAAAGAGGAGAATTAAAAAAAAGAAAAAGAAAACAGATGTGTGAACTGTTGGAAAAGAGATCAGAGGAGGAGATCAGATGGGAGTCGTCTGTCTGGATGAAAGCAAAGGGAGAGGGGGTCCTCTGAGGGGAAATGTCAGTCTGCACCTGATCGATCCCAGCTGACCGTCTGGAGTAAGGTGCTTCTGATTAGGTCTAATGGGATTTTATTGTGCTTCTTATTCTCACTGATTCTATACAATAAAGCCAACATCTAAAAAAAATATATATGTCCAAATAACTTTTAAACTTTGCAGACATTTAAAGGCCAGTAAATGAACTCCAATTTATCTAAATCATCAGCCAAAAATAAAAGTCTCAGCCTCATGGGAGATACATCAGTGTTCTAATTACAGCAGCACTCCTCCTGACTGGAACGGAGTTAACACTTTTTTTAAAGGATAGAAATAAAAAGATTCATTCTTTTACGTCACAATGTCTCATTGCCATCTTCTATCTAAATGTATAAACAAATGAACAAAGGGTTATCTACCTTCAGTGGAGATCAAATGTCAGGGGTGCACTTAAAAATAAAAAAGAAAGTACCAAAGGACCAGAAGGGTCACAGCTGCAGGTTGAGGTTTTTTTTTTTTTTTTTTTTTGCCAAGTGAGATGCTAAAGCAGTCTTCAACAAACGTGACAAAAGATTTTGACTGCATGTTTCAAAAATCATTTTTAAGTTAAATTCTCTTTTGGTCTTTTGCAAAATAAATGCTCTACATTTCCTAATATTTGACGATTTAACTTAATCCAAATTACATATGTTCTTTCCTACTTTGATTCATGAATAGCTCAAATAAATAGGGGGTGTAATTATTAATTGACTTAATCATTTGTTTTATTTTCCTATGCTCCAATCAGATCCATCTGTCTGAGGCAAGTTCTTCATCAAATTATCCAATACCATTAAAAATTCATTTTAAGAATGAATAAATGGCTATGTATCGGCAATTATGATATGTATCAAATTGTTTTTAAAATGAACCATTACACCCCTACAAATGTATAATTAGCTAATGTAGGAGATGAGAGCACAGTAGCATATAATTATCTTTATCTATTTATTTTTCGTAAAGCAATTTGAAGGAAAAGTTTTGTATAAATAAAGTTGAATTTGAATGTTCACAATCCAATCACTTACCAGAGGAAATCATATGCATCCTTGGAGATTTTTTAACCTAACTAAGGGTTTTAGAACACACAGTGCAGGTTTATCAGAATTATTACGTTGTTATTATCGAGATTTGACTCATTTCAGACTGTTTCTAAAGCCCAACCTTCATGCAAATCATCTAGAAATCCATTTAAAGTTTGCTTATGAGGACAATCCGTGTTCAACAGAATGGCATCAAATGCATGGCTTCCAGCTGCAACACAAACATGGCAGACTGCATTTTTTCTTCTTCTCGTTTATTCATGAGCTAAAACTCTCTTTGCATTTAAACCAAAATGCATTCATACAAAAAAAAATTCATTATAGTACAAATGTTTAGGGACGGTGCCCCGCCCCATTTGCATGCAGTAATCCCTGATGTTAGCGCGATGCCAATGAATGTACTAGGGAGCAAAAACATCTGGATTACATTTTACTGCGACAACTTTTAAGAATACATCCAAAAGGCTACACCGAAATTTATAAAAATATGCTTTAGTGACCCTGCTAGAATAACTTACACAGATGCGGTTTACTTAAACTACTCCGAGGAAGGAACCGCGAGATCATTACGAAATTTGTATGATCATCATCATGCATCCTCAGTTGGAAACAAAATACACCGCGTGCATTTAAAAGGAAAATGCTAATAAATAAACGCTGCTATTAGCATGCCAGCATCACTCGGTTAATTTAGCTAGCGACAGCCGGGGAAAAAACAACCCAAAGGAAGCTAATGAAGCTAATGGTAGCCGTAACATTGCACATGATACCTGACAGAAGTTGTCGCAGTACTCCGTCGAGGATGCCATGGAAATTGGCTGCTGCCTGAGGACGTCTTCAAAAGCCCTCAGTGTGGCAAGAAGGGTTTCCATTGCTATCAAAGTGTCTTCGGCCGAATCTAGGGCCCAGTCGCTCCATTCGTGCTCTGCTTCGACATTATTCTCCGCCATCTTCGTTCTCCGCCACGGCGCGTATGCAGTACAGTCTTGTGGTGCCTTCAATGCCTCCCGGAATTTTCAGCGACATTACATCAACTTCCCGTTAAACGACGCAAAGAAATAAAAGTTGAGAGGATGAATGCATCAAAACACAGACATTAAGAACTATTATACAAAACGGGTTAAAACCAAAATATGCAAGCTCCACACCCAGCCAAGGTTTGAACTAATAGATTATTTTTTAAAGCACAATATGCATAGCAAGTACTGGAAAAATGTTTTATTTTAATAGCCGAAAATCTGCTGTCTCCTGAACACACTAAGCCCCTGTTCATAAAGTCAAAATTACTTCATATTTTTAAACAAACTTTGCACAGGCAGCTCAGAGATTGTTCATAGATAAGAAGAATATTTCATACAACATCAAAAAAATTATTGAGACAAAAAAGAGCTTTTATTTAAGAAATAAACCGATCTTCCCTTAGCAAGAAGTAGTCTGTTTAAGTGTACTACAATTATGCATAGTCTATGCTAAAAGTGAGAGAATATACTTGAAGTTTACTTTTTTATACTATATATTGTAAAACTAAGATTTTCCAATTTAGTCTGAAGAAGTATTAAGTTTGTATACATGGTCTTTAGTATATTTACCATACTTGAACTTATAATCAAGTACACTTGTGTGTATTGTTGCACAGACTTAGCAAAGAGATTGTTATTAGATTTTTAAAAATTGTATTGCATACAACATTAAAAGAATATTTATTGGGACAGAAAGGGTCTTTATTTTAAAAAATAAACTGTTCTTAAAATAGGTGAATGTGTTTTGATTTGAAATGGTTTATTTCAAGCAATCAAGGAATAGTGCACAAAACAATACAATAAGCATTCATACATTCATTCAAAGACGTATCAATCTTAGGATAATTAGATATTAAATCAAAGATTGCTTGAAACGGGTGGAAGGAAGCGAGCTTATATAAACCCATCCCTTTTCAACCATAACCATTTTATTACATGATTTATCATTATCCGGTTCATAACTTTTCATATGATATCAATGCCTTCCCAACACAAATTTCAGGTCATTATTTATGCTTAAGTATCAATAAATCACATGAATGACATTATTCATCCTTGCTTGTTGTTCCATGTCGTCCACTATTTTCTCCAGAATCTCAAACCTATTATCTTGTTGCTCGTTTTGAGCTCGGAGTCTTTAGGACTCTTTAACTAGCTCCATCAATGTGTGACAAAGAAGTTTATTGTTTTAATGTATAAAGATAAACTGGCACAATTTGCGTGTACAGTTAAAGGGAATTGCTCACAGTAAACATTTTTAACAAGAAAAATAAAGGAGGGAGACATTTTTCAAATGGAATTTATAAAGTTGTTTGCAGTCTGTAGTCATGGGTTTACCCTGATCATGTTGTATTTTTGATGAATTGTTTTAATTAGAATTTGTAGTTATAAAACACTGTGCGGTAGATTGATATTTTTATAATTAAATTGTATATGAACAGGTTTAAGTGCTTAATGGATTTTCACCCTTAGCAAAAAGGAGTCTATTTAAATGTACTGCAAATGTCCTTAGTCTATACTAAAAGCTCAAGTGGCAATTGTTAGAGTTTAGAAAATGTATAACAATATATTACAAAGGTTTGTGTTTTTGTTTAAATAATTACAGTAACTGATCATTTAGAAAGAAAAAAAAAACATGAATAAAAATAGTAGGGATTTAATCAATTCGTAATTTTCTCCCAAATCTTTTTTGAACGTTCTTTGTGGTACGCTGTGGTACCTACTGGCACCAATCAAAAAAATATTAGTTAATTAAATTTATTTTTTTAACTGTTTTTTAGTTTTATTCTGAATGCGTTTTAAGGTTTTTTTTTCTTTTTAGTCAACAAAATCCATACAGACATTCAATTTACACACCGTTCTTGTGTAGCCAAGTGATTATGGTAAAAATAAATACATATTGTGAAAAATAAGTCGCCCCCTGCAGGTGAGCAGAAGTACTTCACTACCCTTTGACTCGGAAGTACTTCTTTCTGTCTCACGTGGAAAAGGTAAGCGAAGTCTCAGTACAGATCAACTAAAATCTTAAGTTATTATATCTACTTAGCTTGAATTAGATCCAATACATCTATTTATGTTACTGGTTTTGATCAAACTGCCAGTTTTAGCTTAAATAATGTAGAAAACTAGCGGCTATGCCCAATGAATGTTAACACTACTCGTGTTTTTTACTGTTTTAAAAATTGTTTCGTGACCCGCGGAGGGTACTCATAACGCGTAATTGAATGTATTTTTTGTTTATTTGCCTTCCTGCTGGGTAGAGAACCATGGGTAAGTCTAAACAGACGGGGAACCACAAAAATAAAAACATAAAAACATTGAAGACGAAGCGCAGGAAGAAAGATCTGGATCAGATCCACACAGACATGAAGCCAGAAACCGCAGCCAAGCTGTTGAACCAAGAGGTGGACTATGACGTCACGGGATGCGCACAACATTACTGTTTACACTGCGCGTAAGTGGCACTCTTTGAGCCTTTACGCATTCAACCTTTACTGTTGTTTTCATTGCTGAACTGACCTTGATTTTGGACTCGCAGGAGATATTTTGTGGACATGAGATCCTTAAAGGAGCACTTCAAAACTAAAGTACACAAGAAACGGTGAGAAGGGAGATTCTGATCTTTGGGTCAACATCAACATGAGCTGACTGTTCTCTCCATCCAGGCTGAAGCAGCTCCGAGAGGAGCCCTACACCCAGGCTGAGGCAGACAGAGCGGCAGGCATGGGCTCCTACATTCCTCCAAAGATGATCGAAGTCAAGACACAACCGGTGGAGGAAGACATGGACTAAAAAACAAACAATCAATATGTAAAGTCAATAAAATATAGGTGGAATCATTAAGCTATTTATTATTTCTGCATCTATAGCGCTGTGCTTCAATTATAAAGTTTTCCCTTTAGAGTCGACAAGCAGACATGGAATTTTCCTCTGTCTATTTTACATTACAATTTTAGAAAAACAACTCTGATGAATTGTGTTGTAAATTAGTGTAAGTTCTCGGTCCAATATGGTTTTTAAATCGACTGATTTGTGTAGACCATTAAAAAAGTCATTAAGAAAATGACCCCTGTACAATAGTTTAGTAATCATCTACTACTTTAAACCATTGAAGCTTTAAACACTTGTAAATAAACAATCCTGTCATTTCTTTTGGTTTAAATCTTGCAGAAACATCTACAATTTGCTGCTATTATTTAATGAAAAATATAATGTTGCTATTTGTTAACTTATTTAAAATTAAATTGATTTGAAAAGAGTGCAAAAGCCAAGATAATTTATGAATGAAAAAATCTAAAACATCCCTCTTCTTTTTGAGGACAATTTTTTGTGTGTGTACGTGTGTTAGGTATACAATATAAAGCGTGACAGTAGTTAAATATTCATGCTACCATCCAGATCTGTACCAAAAACCTGCATTCTGGTGCAAAACAGCTTATAAAAGAGACCCAGGAAACATTTGTACAGCCATTAAGACTGTGTACATCTTAAATAACTTAACATTGTTCGGCTCAACACAATTAGTAACTCAAATAAAATACGTAAAGCTTTAATCCTAAACCATTTAAAATGCCTGGACATTTTTATATTTTTCACAAGCTAACTGTTAATTTTTATATTTTAAAGACCTCTTTAATATGATGTTATTGGATAACTAAAACAGCAAATCCTCTATGTATACCCCTGCCGGTGGACGGGGTAGTTACTAAAGATTTTGGCAGATGCCTCTAGCTAAGAAACATGTAATTTCGGTCAGACTAGGCATTCTTTGCATGAACTGAACTGCCGCTTTAAAATTGGCTGGAAGCTTGTTTACAAAGTTGGAGTGGACTAATTATAAACTACCGGTATGTGTCTTTCAAAATAAAATGGTGCAATGTAGGTCAAGTTGTTAAGACCTGGTCAGTTAGTCCTAAAATTTATTAAATTGGGTTTACAATATAGTGACGTTAGTTGGTAGTCATACAAACTATCCTTTATTAGATTAAATATTGAGAAAAATTAAGCAAATGTTTGTGTCGAGTAATTAGTGGCTGATCTATGACTTTATTTTGAAATTCAAAATGTTAAAGATCCGCTTTGGTCGTACGCTTCCATGGCCAACTCGACTTTTTCTAAAACACCCATACGCTTCCAGATTGGATGTGGGAAAAACCTGGGAGTCAAACTCACGTCTCATAGCCGCTGCTGTATCTAACGGCGCACAGGAACTGCTCCAGACTAACTGATCATTCTCTCCCCACAATCCGCGGAGGAATTCCGCCTCGAAAAGTCTAGGTTTAAGATGCTATCGGATGCCATCCTCTAAATAGTTGTCCGATAATGGCCGCAGACGTGGATAAAAAGACTTCCGAGGCGGAGAAGAATGGGCTCCGAACCCCGGCCTCTGGGTCCAGGTTCTACAGGGGGGTGTGGACCCTGATGCTGGTCTGTGCTGCCCCTCTTGTTGCTTATGGGATCAAGTACTACCAGGATACCCAGCTCCTCAAACGTCACGTGAGAATTTTTTTGTGTTTACAGCTCAATAAAGATAACAAAAATAGTTAAATTACATTTTAAAAATCCCAAATCAGTATAAGAGAGGAGATCACTACTTTCTTTGAAAACAGTGTATTGTTTTTAATCAGATGCCTTAAACCCCTACATGTGCAGCTTTTCTAGCTCCTGCTGGTTTTATGGGTGGGTGGGCATGTCTCTCAGCTGGTAAACCCCCACCAGCCCCCATCCTCAACCACATCTGAACAAGTACAAAAGGATCTTGAATCTCGCACCTCCCTTCCCCTCCATTGGACGGATGCTGGCAGGCACGCATCTCACCGGAACTCATCTTCTGATCTTCATTCAGGCAGAACCCCCCCCCCCCCCCCCCCCTGCCGATTCAGTTTGCTCAGCCTCGCAATTCCTCACCACGTCTCTGGAATCCCTACCCAAGCTTGTGCCTAAAGGGATTTCATGTCTCCTTTGCTTTAAGAAAAAAAAAATCTGTTGGAAGATTCTTGATAACCCGCTGTCACTTTTTTTTTTCCTCTGCAGGAAGAGAGCGTTCGCGTTTTGGGCGCTGAGGGCCTTTTCCTTTTCTCCTCCTTGGACACGGATCATGACCTCTATCTCAGCCCTGAGGAGTTCAAACCAGCTGCAGAAAAGCTCACAGGTGTGATGATACAAGTCATTCCTCTTCTTTAAAGTCCCACTCCGATCATCTTTAAATCTATATTGTAAAAGCCTTTCAGTGATCTTTTAATCATGATTATGCTGGTTTTAGCCAAAAATAAAAAACTGTCGTTTTCTAGCACATCATTTCTGTAGTGCGGCAGCGGTTCATCCGAAATTCACCTCTAAGTTGTGGGCTCTATTGGCACAGAGTGACCCCCCCATTACCCATTACCCAAACTGAGAGCTTTCCTGCTATGCGAGCCCAAAACACCCCCAATCTAGCATTCCTGGTGCAACAAAAATGGCGAGCAATGTTTGAGTTATCCAGCCGTACAGTTTTGAGCCAGATGCCAGCTTGGAGGAGGAAGCAGTGAGCTTGGGGCCCACCTATTGTATTTCTTACATCACAAATACACGTGTTTTTTTCCCCAGCTGCTTCTGACTAACAAGTCAAATACAGAAAAACTCGTAAATGCAATTTTAAGTTTATTTTCTTCATACATGTCCTCTATTATGAGAACAATGTCACAAGAACATGTTAAAAACACCAAAACCACAATTTCCATCGGAGTGGGTCTTAAAAATCACGATGAAGACGCTAACAAAGTGATGTTCCTCAAAGGGATCACCCCTTCGATGGATGTGGATGAAGAAGTGATCCAAGATCCCGATGGAGAAACCTTGACCTTGGAGGCTAAAATGCAGCCCCTGCTGCTTGATTCCATGACGAAAAGCAAAGATGGCTTCCTTGGGGTATGTAAAAAAAAAAAAA